>SKCR01030582.1:0-137826 GCA_019454045.1 Zanthoxylum bungeanum
GGTGGTGTATGATTCATGGTATGATCTTCAGGTGATGGGTTTGAATTTAGGGAATGAGTTTCTTGCATGAACTTGGGATAGCTGATGGTTTTACTTGCTTCGCTTAAGCCCGAAAGGGGTGGTTTGGCAACGAGATTTCCAACAATTAAAAAAAAACACAATTAAAATAATTATTTCAATATTAATATTTTAGGAAAATGACACTTTGTTTGTTCTTAATATTGTTTTTATTACTTAGGTCCTTATAATTACTCACTTTTTACTGGTGTTAAAACAATGACAGAAAAATGTAATATTTATTGATAAATGTGTCATTTTAATGCATAAAATTTGGTTACATGAGACATGCAAATTAAAATTGGTTAATTAGTTATTAAAGACCTAAATAATTTATATAATATCTACGAGGAGCTAAAGTATAATTCTCCTTAGTAATTATAATGTAATTTAAGATTCTTCAAGTTCAAGTAAACACTACTTGAGCACATATCTCTGGTTAGATGGTGATAAATACATTTAAGCTTCAACCGTGTGTGTTTTTGGATTTTAAAACCATTGAATAAATAAGATTTTAAAAATTTATGGTAAAATTATGAGACATAATTAAATGGCAAATCCAATATCTAAGAGGGATCAAAGTGTTATTTTTCTTAATAATTATAGTGCAACCTAAGATTCTTCAAAGTTCGGTCATTTTCCTTAATAATTATAATGTATTTATACTTTAACAGTGTATTTTTTTCGTTAAGATTTTAACTGTATGAAAAAAAAAACATATTCAAAGTTCAATTCTTCATCGTTTCTTCTTCAGGGAAAACGACTAAAAATAATTAGTTATAAGCTAAAGGATCCATAATTTTCATCATATTAATTATTCATTGTCATAGAATTAATGTGCCCAAGTTAATTTCAACTATAAGAATGTTCTTCGTTTTATTACCAAATTAATTATTAGAATAATATCTACTCCATACGACTAACATCAATTGAATGAAATGTCATGCTTATTACTTCAATACAATTCAATGGTTACTGTTTTTCTCTTCTACTTTCCTTTTTTTTGCAATATGGTCTTAACATTCGATATTTAATTAATTATTTTGCCTGCTTGCAGCAAATGCTCGGTGGAGATAGGGACGAAGTCTGAACTGTAGTTGAGAAGGGTTATTTTAAAAATAATATGTTGTAAAATAAAATATATAATTTTTTTTTTTTGAAAATAATGTATTTTTAAATTGAAAAAATTCAAGTAAATCAATATATATTCATAATTATTCTCTACATTATTTCCATATAATGATAATATTGTTTGAAAATTTCATTTTCAACGCTATTAAATAAATATTTTTTTACTTATACAATCAAATTATCATTTATCAACTTTTGGCTGTTGCATATATATTAAAATGAAAGGCTTATTTTGGTAACCAATAATGATAGGTGCATAATACTTTATACAATCAAGTGTTTTTGGAAAGTATAAAGGATAATAATGAAATAACTTTTTTTCACAAATAAACTCGGTTTTATGTTGAATCAATAAAAAGAAAAAGAAGAACATATTTTTGAAAATTTTTATTGTTTTATGGGCCTTATATTACTTAAGTCTTTTAAATAGATATAGGCCATTATTAAAGTAATATTTTTTAAAAAAGAGGATCCTTTGCCACTCCACCAAAATTCTAACACACACCTTTTTTTTCTTTTCTTGTTCAAAATTCCGCCGCTAAAGTACTCATTCCGAACTTAAACAAAGTAGATAAAATTCTCAATTGTCCCAGACTCTTATAAGAAGTACATTTCCTGAATTCGAACCCAGGACCTCAAAATGAGATCTTGAACCATACACTATAAAACCATGTCACTTGGGTACTTCTAACACGGACCTTTTAAGTTTTACTTCCTAAATATTTCAATTCCTCTTTTTATTTTAATTTTTTTAGCAGTAAATTAATTAAACAAGTTCAGTAGGACTCCCTACACTTTTTACCAGAATCATAGGACGCCATCATCGTCAAACTTAAACATATGTAATTACTCAATCTATTTTCGTGCTGTTTTGTGAAGTTTGATTTAAAATAAAACAGAAAAAATAAAAATGAGATTCGGGGGATTTTGGTTGATAAAGGATTTGGGAATTTATTTATATTGGAGCATTTTAATCTGTCAAAAATCGGTTAAAATTGGCATATAATTAAATCAGTGATTTTTAATCAAATCTAATCAATTTATTAGTAATTAATCGTCAATTAATCAATCAATAATCACAAAATAAACTTTTTGGGTTTATAAGGATGCTAGACAGAGTTAGGGATGACAGGAATCCTAATGGGACGGAGGCCACTGGGGCCCTCCCTTGAAGAGGGAATCATGGATGAAAAATTGGAAAAAAATATTATATTTGGATTTATATAATAGATTTATGTGATAAATATTATCATTTTTTTTAATTTGCAGGTTTTATTTTTGGATAATGTAATAGTTCTATCAATATATTTTTAAATGATTTAAATTTATTTAAAGAAAAAACTATCTGTTATTCGGGGTTTTGGGGTCCTCAGGGATCCACATCTCCTCTCCTGAAACAATTACAAGGGGAAGGGGAGGGGTCAGAGACATTTGAAGATTGTCGGTGATGGATATGAGGATGTCGATCTCATCCCCTCCCCTGTGACACAAAGCATAAAGATATTTGGGATTTTATGTTTTTTTTTAATAAATTAATTAATTTTCATAAGAATATCAACAAGAGAAATTAGAATATTCAGATTCTTATAAATTATTAAAATATGATATTTTAGGAATAAAATTTAAATGGAGTGGGGGACTCCGGACTCCGTCCCTGAAGAAACGAGATATAAAAATCTAAAAGAGGCAAAATAATAATGGTAAGTAATAAATTTAGGAGGATGAAATCTGCCTTTGATGCTGGCGTGGCATGTTCCTTTGAAGGTGATTATTCTGTCAAATCAAATGTATCACTTAACCTATATATATATATATATATATTAATGATTATTTGATAATTATCTTAATTACCAATATTCATCTTAATTACCCCTAGCTAGTAGTAGTTTTACAAATCGTCAATCCCGAGAATATTTGAAATTTGATTGTTTGATAATGTTTAAGAAAATGATTACTTATTTATAATTTTTCATAATTAAGTAAATTTCAGACTCCGTTATTGAATAACAATTAATGTCATCTTGCTTGATTTGATGGTTGGTAAAAACAAAAAAATAAAATATAAAATGGCAATCGGTACATGAAAGAAGTTTTTAATGGATAAGAAAATGATAAAAGAAGCCCCCAAGGGGTGTGGCTTGGTGGTGAAGGGTCCAGAACCTCACCTGAGGTTCTGGGTTCGAATCCAGGGGGTGCAACTTCTTGTAAGAGCCTGGGGTAGCCGGGGGTTTTACCTGCGCCGCGGCCCAGAATGGGTGGTTTGGTGGCGGGGTTTCCAACGATTTCAAAAAAAAAAAAAAAAAAAAATGATAAAAGAATTTGGAAATGTCATAGTTAATGCTTGGCAGCTTGTAGTTTCAACTCTTTATATGGATAAATATGTCATTCTTCATAAATTTGAGAAATCTTCTGTAAACTAAAACTTTTATAACTGGTCAAAGGTGGTCAACATTTGAGTTTTAACAAGAGATGCTAAAGGTATGGGATTGGATGACAATTTCTAGACAAGATAAGGCTAAGGTAAATATTGTCAATATAGTAGGGGGTATAGTGCCATATGTATGTATATATTATTTGCTTGTATGATCAAAATATGTTCATATATTTGTTGTCAATTTATTGACCCAAAAAAAAAAAAAATTTATAGTAAGACAAAATCTTTTGTTTTCAATGCATAATTACAAGATCAAATCAAAACAAATAAAGTATTTTTCTATTATATGAGATTGGTAACATGAATCCGTTGATGCCATAATATTCTATCTGATATCATTGATTCATCAAATTCCATAAAATTTAGGTCTCTTTTATGGTTTCTATACATGTCAATTTAGAATTTCTATGACAACACAATTTTTCTCTCATTTTCTCAGTAAATTACTTAAAAGCCTACGTTAGATATGTCCAAACTATCTTAACCTTAGTTCTATCATCTTTTCTCTATAATACCCCTAATTTCTTCATAATTACTTCATTTTTAACTTTATCTTTTTTAATCCACCCACACATCCATATAAGTATTTTATGTCAGCTGCTTTAATTTTTTGGTCATGTTGATGTTTTATTGCCTAACATTTTGTTGCATAAAGGATTGCAGGTCTCATGACAAGCCTATAAATTTGCCTTTTAAATTTTAAAGGAATGTTGCGATCACAAAAGTCTCGATCGCACATTTTATATGAGACTACTACCTATCCACGGAATCCACACACTACAAGAATTCCAAAAAAAAAAAAAATTATAATTTTCTAACAATTTTGATTAGTACAAACATTAATAACACTTGGCTTCTAATCAAGTTATGTATCTAGAAACAGTTATTTTGTGAACAGATAACACTGTAAGAAGTAATCATATTATTTAACTTTTATTAATGGTTAATTGAACTTGGCCTCCTTTTGAGAACAAATATTCTTTAGTTTATTCTCCTTCAAATTTAAAACTTTTGTCGATGGATGGATTAATAAAGCGGAAAGAAATATAATTTAAAAAAGAAAAGAAGGTCATTGAAAGCCTGTACTCTTTAGCACTTTTTCTTTTTGGGGGGTTGAAAATATGAGTTAAAATAGTTTCTTTGAAATCTTGAATCAGGCAGAACAATGACAGCTAACAAGTTAAAATAGCAAATAATATAAATAACAAACAACACCATTCAACAATGGCGATAAATATTGATTGTAAATAGTATCCGTGAATAATTCGGTCACGGTGAATCATATCCCAATCAGAATTTAAACAGTCCTGCAACTTCGCCAATTCGTACTGTCATAAAAATCAATTTCTGATCATCTTAAAAGATGATTTCTCAATATATTTTTGAATCGCTAAAAATTCTGTCATCAAATCACCAATTCTTGACTTAAACGAATTAAGTAAAAAAATATAAATGTCGAATCACCTGCAAGATACAATGACTCTATTGTTTTATTACGTTCCAAGCATAATAATTTAGAACAGAAAATGAAAAACAAAAGACAAACTCGTAATTTATAGGCAAGAGCACTATAAAATACGAGTCTTAGTCGGAAATTTTGTTCAGCTTAGGAACGTTTAAATTTATTATAATCCTACTCAATTTATCTACTCTTTCCAGTTCCATGTCCACTTTACGAATATGTCTCCTCCTTTGGTATCTAATAATAACATATAACACCGCTATAATGTTTATCTTAAAATATTTTTACTACTCAATAAAACTTCATGTAATGAAAACTATATATAATACTTTCAATTCATGTTTTGAATAGTAGACTTTATGTTATGATAAAGTAGCGTCATTGGTAGCATTGATGAATCGATATCCAGTGGGATTAGGCGACATATATATTTTAGTTTTCTTTTGTTACTTATAGAATTTTGATGATGAATAATTTAGAGATTTAAGTGTAAAATATATTTATATTAGTTGTTTATTTTTTTTAATAATAATAAGCATTAAGCAAAAAAAAAATCAAAATGTAAAAAGTCTCATTCTCTTATATTATTATTATTATTTTGTAAGTTACTATTTATTCAGTGTAATAACTAAACAAATTTCAAATAATTTTACTTTTAAACCAAAAACAGGTTGAAATTTTTTAAAATTAATAAGGTCATTAGTATAGTTTTAAAACTTTACTGGAGCATTTTTACAAATTTAAAAAATAAGATTTTTTTTAAATCACTATTTGAAATTTTTCACCATGGCTTCGCCATTGCATGAAATTTTACCAATATATTACCTTCAGACATCCGCACTTGAGAAGACGGCTGATTTTAGTTCTAAGGGTAATTTGGGAAAATCACTCCTCGAAAAATCCTTCATCAACTGTGAATTTGTTTGGTTTGGGTACCAAAGGCAAACTTAGCAAAATATGGAAAATACACAGACAAGACAAATAGTTTAACATGGCTCGGTGAAATGGATCAAACCTACGTCCACGGGCACAAGGAAAAAGATGAGTTTTTATAACGTGGTCGGGTATGACTGACCTGCCTATCTCTCGAGCTCGTATGACTGATCTCTTATAAGCTCACTATTACACTTCAGCTTTTTTACTTTCTTTCGTATAAGTTATGCTATAAAATTAGCTAACCCCTTACAATGAATTCAGAATCCATTTATATACTAGGGTAAATTCTATTGTTACAACAATCTCATTACGTCATCCACGTAAATCTACCATTAATGCGATGGCTCTCTTCCCCAACTGCTCTACCGAAAGTAGCTCTGCTACCTGACATCACATTAAACCAAGCTATTATACCCTTTGCTACACGCTACCTCCAGACTGTAACTTATCAACTCTTATGTGATAATGTGTGCTAGAAGATAAGCCGGTGACCATGTAATATCCCAAGTTTTTAGTAACAGTGTTGGAAGGTTTCCAAATTAAAGTTAATGATTTGGAACGGGATGGTAATCAAAAAATCATAATTTATGTGTTGGGAAATAGGTTGGAATATTTTTAAGTGAAGTTTCATCGCGTTAGAAAACGCGTGGTTTCGAGAACCGATTACGCGATCTCTTTATATCATTTTACGCATAAAAATTTATTATTTCAGCTATAAAAGTAGAAAATAAACTCCGATTGAGTTAATTCTTGAACCATCAGATTCGTTTTTCCGAGACGAACAACTTTCATGTTGAGTACTTTTCGAAATTTACATCAGAAGGGCTTATAAAATATAAATTTATAAGAAAGCCCATGGCAATGACCTAATTACAATTTTCGGGGGTCATATTGTATTTTTAAGAATTTTTTTTTATAAATAGCCCATAGTTTCCAGAATTACAAAAGGAGCATAACTTCTTAAACTCCCCCATTTGACCCCCCATTCCGAAAACACGCAAAGGGGTTATGATTGCGCTGGCGGCCAGCTGGCGCGTCAGTGTAAGGGGAAACGTCCGGCCAGCGCGCATCTGATGGTGGCCGACAGCGAGCCAAAAATGCCGGTAACGACGAGAAATAAAGGAGAAAATACGTGAGCTTGGGTTTCTCAGTCCCAACTCATCGCTTTGTTTCACGACGCGCGTCGCCCGCTAAATCGAAGCTCTCGGAGAGTACTACAAGATGACAATGATGATTTTTCCGATCCATTCTCAATTGCACGTGAAACGAGGGAGGAAGATTCAGATGAATAGTGACCTACGGTGAACAGTAGCTCCGATCAAAAATCTGTCGCCCATTGTGTTCGTGGGATCGTTTGGAGTCTGTATATGCCTTCGAAATCTCGGTAAGACCTCCCAGTAAAAAGTCACTAATTCTAAATTTTTCGCTAAATATTCGGATGTATCAAGTAGTTTCGTAGAGTAGCATAATGATATAAATTGAATTGATTGAGTATTAGTATATTGAATACGTACAATTGGTAGAATCCGATTGAAAATGAAATAATTTGATCGATCTGATGGAACATGCAAGTTTCCGGTAAAAGTGGATGTCCCATGTATTAATATGTTTTGATCGTAATGATGGAAATGAGTCATATATGATGATAGGATAGTGTTTAGATAAATCCGGGTAGGTTCGAAGGGTTCGAGACTCTTCCGTAGCGTTTGCAGAAATTTTTTTCGAAAGATTTTCCAAAAACGCGTAAACTGGGGATTTAAGTGAAGTAGTAGTTTGGAATAGTTTGTATTGATATTTTAAGAGTAATGAAACTGAAAATATTGAAATCGCACTTGATTTGGTTATCCCGCAAAGATTCAGAATTTTATCATAGTTAAGTCGAGAATACCGTAAATTACGATTCTGAAGGTTTTTCGCTATTTGTTTTGACAGATGTGACTAGGACTTAGAGTACTCGAGATGATAGGTAAGTAACCCATGCGATGTATTATCAAACCGTTCTTTTTATGATTTATATATATATATATATGTATGTATATAGAGATGATTGAATGGTTTAGGATAGTTAAAGATGGGTATGAGAAAGGACTTCGAGGTCAGGTATATTTGAGATAGTGGGCCATCACAAGTACAGACTATTGTTAATATGAAGGGAATGTTTAATGATATTGATGCATATTGATGCATGTGAGTGTTTGAAAATGTAATAGTATGTCTATGTATATGTAAATGAATAAGTACATGAATAACCATTGATACATGTATTTGAATATATATATGATGATAAGTTATGAATAATTTGAGTATACGGGATCGGTTAATGGAATAGATTTGTTATTGATTCTTACAAGTTATTTATTCGTATAGAGGTTGGAATAATGAAGTGTGATGAGAAATGAGGTATAGGCTAAGTCATTCCTGAATGGGTATGTTCAAACGATAAGCTTTAGTATCAGATATTTTTCAGATATAAACTCAGAAACTGAGTGTGTTTGAACGATAAGGGAAAGAAATGAAAGTTGTTAAAGATAAAGCATTTGAATTAGTAGTAATGTGTATAGTCATATGTATGTGTATGAGTATTTGGATGATTACTCGGGGTGTTTGTGATGTATGTGTTTGTGTATAGGGAATCATGTGATGAGTTTATGTTATATGGTATGAACGCCTGTGTGTATGTTTAATTGGATGATTCGTGGTGTAGTAGTTGAGCTGGTTAGGAATCCGTTCAGACGAAATTCATCTTAGACCTATTCTAAAATAGGTAATGAGTCTCGTACGAGTATTGTATGAATAAGACAACCATATGTATGTATTGTTTGATGATATGTTCTTTGATGTATTGATTGTTATGTGTGTTTTGTGGTTGGTTGTATGATGATTGTATATGTGACTGTGTGTATGCATGTTTATGGTAGAACTCGTAGAATATATGGATAATGTATGCTTATGTGAAATGAATAAATGAAGGAATTTGAAAGCTAATGTAAGTATTAGATGTTATAAAGCATGTTTGTTAAGTTGTATGGATGTGTATGTATATGTGTAAACTAGGGAATTATTTTTACATGTATATAGGAGAGGTGGGCCACTGTATGTGTAAATGCATATGAATCCTTAATGTTAAGCCATTGTAGAAGTTTGCACTGAATTGAAAGAGTTTGTTTTAAAATAAAGAAAATTTGTTTAACTTGTCGATTTGATGATATTTCAAATATGGATATTTGTGATAAAAAGTAGAAATTGTTAGGGTTGGTGCTAAGAGTGCCAATCCGGATCATATTTATGTCCAATTCATATATACGATCAATGCCTTTTTCCATAATATTACTTATTTAAAGGTAGCACCTCTTGACTTTTATATACATATTCGATTTAATTACAATTAGATATCTAATTATGATGAGATTGAAACTAAATATGATTTAGTGATACGTGTATATTAGACAAAGACCCTAAGATTTACAACATAGTGCGCAGTTACAACGTAGTTTGTAATTGACATTGGGAAGCGTCACTATAAGTTGTATATCCTTAAATAAAGTTCCTGGTCAAGATTTACTAACACGGGTTGGTTAGTAAAATCCACTGAGACTAGTACATGTCGTATATCGTGACTTGGTTTGATGGTTTATCCCAATGAAACATGAGTCTCGGGAGACTCGTATAGACATGTAGGTGTTTATTTGATAAGCACTAAACGACTTACTGAAGATTTCCTAATAGATGGTACACCAACGTCAATATGAATCTTCTCGAGTTGAGCGAGCATAGTGGTAATTCGACTTGAGATACCATAGTGGATATATGAGTTATCCTCCATACTTTGATGGCAGTCACGTCACCGATCTATTTAGATTAGACATCCGTCTGTTCGTTGGGTGTGAAGTGATGCTCATGATATCCAGTGCGTATCAAGATAGAATCCGTCAGTCCTATGTACAGGGCATATGTATCCTACATGTGTTTGCGATCTAGTAAATCCATGGCCGTGGTATAACTTTGAAATCAAGTTCCGAGTGTTATTTAGAGATGGTAAATTTGAAAGTCGACTATATTATACCATAAGGATTTGACGTTCTTATCTATATCCTAGGTATAATATGGATAGCCTGTGACAGAGGGATTATACGTATGCAATGACCTCGACTTGTATAGTTTAGCGAGATTATCCGTGGTTGTCATAGTTCATGAGTAGGTGAATTATGGACACGAAATTGGATTTCGTTACGGATAAACCTTAACTTAGATAGTCACACAATATGAAGTGTACTCGTTGAGCACTTGGCAACACGTTATGAATAATACAGATTATTCATAATACTTCACCAGATTAAATGAGTTAATTCGAATCGTTTAAACGGTTAAACGAAAACACATGCTTTAGGGGTTTTTGGTCAATTAATAATTAATGTGTATTTGTATTTGATACAAAATTTGATTTGATACATATTAATTAATTGTCAAATGAGATCGTTTAAACGGTTAAACGAAAACACATGCTTTAGGGGTTTTTGGTCAATTAATAATTAATGTGTATTTGTATTTGATACAAAATTTGATTTGATACATATTAATTAATTGTCAAATGAGACTTTGACACATGCCATTAATATATGTATTTGTTATTTAATGTAAATAAAAATACATATATATATTAATAATTATATTAATTAATTATTTAAATGTTTAAATGTTAAATATTTGAATAATTAAATGATATACTTTTTCATAATTGTTATGAAAAATATTTGATTATTATTGGTTACAAATGACATGATTTTATTAAGCTTTAAGTGTGCAAAGTTGATTTGTCAAATTAAAACTTTTTATATTTAATTAGATTAAATTGCAAAAATAACCATAATGCCCCTAGAAAGTAGGTCATGATAATTTAAAAAGGGAAAATTTTTCTTTTCTCTCTAATGGCTTCCAATGGCCGAAAACTTCATTTCAAAAGGCTTTCAAACTTTGCTTGATGATTCAAGATGAAAATGAAGAAAATCAAGGAAAAAGACTTAAGGAATTAGAAGAATTAAAGGTAATTCTATACATCCCTAAGCTTAGAAAGCATGTTTCTTGTTTCTTGATGATCTAGTGAGATTCGAGGGTTTCTTCTTTTCTTAAGAATTTGAGGCATTTTGATTTGGAGGCTTATTGCATGTGTGAAGTTGATTTGAATGATATTATTGTAACAATTTAATCATTTGATGATATGTTGCCATTCTAGAGTGTTATAAACACTCTTGTAATGCCTAGAATTGTTCTTGGGTGCTTCATTGGTGGTGGCTTGAATTGGTGTTAGTATTAATATGATTAATATTGAGAAAGTTGGATTAAAGCATGAAAAATTGATAATTTTTGTTACAAAATCAGATCTGGAAAAACTGAATTTATTGTGATGAAAATGATGTCATATAAATGTATTGGATGTGTTTTGGGTGTTGGAACAATTGCCGGAAATTGTTTCGGAGTTGAAATAAGTGAAAACGGTGAAAAACGGCGTTACCGGGTGACTTTTGAGCCAACCGGGTGACGGCTGCCCAAACAGTGAATTGGTCACTATTTGGGCAGTCCATGAACTTCCCTAGCACTATTGGGGCTGACCTGGTCAGCCTTTATGTGCATTGGGTGGTCGGTTCGATCAAAAACGCGTTTTATGCCATTTTGCGAAAAAACATTTTCGTAAAATTTTCGCGACGTTTCTTAGTTATTTATGTCGTTATTTGATATCGAATAAATATGTTTAGGTGAAATATGAATAAATTATTCATATTGGATATTGAATAATTTATTCGGTAATTTAAAAAGATTTAAAATTATGATTTTACCCGAACCACTAGCTTCCGCTACGCCCGCGCCAAAACCCCAACAGATATATGACTTCATGTTTCATGTGATTGAAGTGAGATTGATGTTAACGATATACTCTATGATATTTGAGCTTTGTTTTGTATGTTTTAAACGTTAACTTTGAGATTGACACACATGTAGACATATTAATATGAAAATTTGACATGGTTAAGAATAAAGGATAATAACAAGCCAATAATTTCGAACTTATAACAATTTAGTAATTTGGTTAATCTATTGATATATTTTACTTATTTCTTATAATACTAGCATGGTTACTTATTGAGTTTTTAAATTTCACACCAAACCAGTTTGCTAGTTTTGCAGGTTGGCTTCCAGATGGATCAACCACTTCAACTTTGGAAGTCATGCTCGAGACGCGGATTATTTAAATGGCAGTCACACTCGCAAGTGTCATGGGAGAAGTTTAAGATATTTGGTTATTGCTTTAATTGTCGTGTTGAGCATGCTATTTTTATATATATTAAGTAAATGTTTTGATTGTTTATGATGTGGTAGACACAGAGCCCTTGAGTGTTGATAGATGATGTGGGTGGAACCCTTATGATATGATTTTGATGAGATTTGTGTAGACCTAAGGTCCTTTTATCTGTTTGAAGTCTTCTTAGATTCTCTTTAATGCTGGACTATGATTCAGGTTGTCCAGTTTTAGGTTACATCATGCTGAATTTTTGGTAAATTTAGAGGCTTATGAAGATGGGTCAATCATGTCTTATGCCGGTAGCATCCTGCCTCTGGCAGGGTGTTACAGTTGTGCTATCAGAGCGAAGTTTTAGGTGTTGGTGACTGCAGCTACAATTTATCTGATTGTTTGAGTAATAGACTATATAGGTTTTATGTTTGCCATTTGATTTGATTTCTGGTATATGGTATGATGTGTTGTGATTCTGATTGATATGGGTGATTTGAATTATCTGTATATGTTTGTGTACTATGAATCTATGTATATGTATGAGTTAAAAGTATGTGATTTATATAAGTATATGTATAAGTAAGTAATGTGAATTCGAGGTATTTTGAGGTACGAGAGATTCTAAGATGTTGATAGTATGAATTGTGAACTGATAATTTGAACCATTTTTTGAAAACTTGATATTTGATTTTTTTTACATAAAAGTGTTTTGAAAAGAAAAAGGAAAGGAAGAGAAAGGAAAAGAAAGAAAGAAAGTTTTCAGATATTTTGATTTTGATTATAAAGAATTGAGAAAATATTTCCGCCTCGATGCTTGATTCACGTTTTCATATTTTTAGATTTATCGATATGTTTCCGTCAAGGTGCTTGATAATATGTTTCTGTCTCGGTGCTCGAAAATGATTTTGATGTTTTTAAATTGTAAAACTTGTTTCTGTCGAGATGTTCGAAAATTTGTTTCCGTCACAGTGCTGGATGATTTTATATTTTTTACCCTCCATGGTGCTTGTATATGTTTCATTCCGACATCGCCGGAGCACTTGTTATGGGGTCCAGACCATCAGAAAATGGCTGGCCCACTATCCTGTCGATATGGTCCGTGTAATGTTTGGTCTATGCACGCGAATGAAGAGTGGGCGATCAATATGTATTTTGAAAACTTTGCATCAAAAAATTATTTTTGATTTACACATACTTATAATTTGGGGGAGAATGATTTCAAAAGAATTACATTTTAATTTGATGTATTTCGATATTGTTTAAAATATTATAAGATATGGTATGTTTCCATCACGACGCTTGTATATGATTTTTACAATTTTATAAATTGATATGATATGTTTCCGCCGTGATGCTTGTATAGGGGTTTGTCCAACTACAGTGGGCCGACCCGACCCTCTGTCGGTAGGGGATTGTTTCGTTCATTGTCCAATCTATGAGCGCGATTTGGGCATTGGGCGCTTGTTTATGTTTCGTCCAATTGAGTTAATTGGATGCTCGATATAGTTTTACGATAATGGATTTTAAAACTGATTTTGTTTAAAGTAAAATAATTTTTCAAATGTATTTTCGAAATGGTTTTTGAAAGAGATCTTTTTACGTTTTCTATTTTGAATGATGAAAAAGATTGACATATTTCAGACTATCAACATCATAATAGCACTACGATTATGGGTCACTTCTGGCAGTAATAATGAATGTATTGGTTTATATAAAATATTATGTTTGTAATGAAATACGTATGTAAGCTTATAGTTAGTCATGAACCTTTTAAGGATTGTAATAGTGATGTATGCCTTGTCATCCATACAAAATTGTATGTGCGATGGGATATGTACGTATGTCAATTTTGATATTGATGCCGTTTACATATATGATGTAGAATGATATGATGTGAAATGAATGAGTCTCGTTTTATATTATGAATTAAATAGATAATATGGAATTTGTGTTAAGTTTTCATTTTGATACTGTATTGGATTGTGTGTAACGAATATGTGTTATGTTCTTCATTTCGAATGATGTATGTGATTGGCTGTATAGAATCGGTGTTTGACTTTCTTTTTCTGTTGATGGATGAGTGTGAAATGGTTTGAGATTGTTTCTATTGATGAGTGTGAATTGAGATGATAAGATTGATGTGTTATTGGTATAAAATATATTATTTGATGTGTGTTGTTTTGAAATAGCATAGTTTGTATTGGTGTGTGAAAAATGTGACTTTTTGAAAAGGTGTAAAGTGAGGCGAATTCCGAATATGGATAAGATTATAACGTACGTATTTTCGATTCTGAAGGATCAGATGTAAAGATAGTGAAATTTCGAGGACGAATTTTTTATAAGGGGGAGAATGTAATATCCCGAGTTTTTAGTAACAGTGTTGGAAGGTTTCCAAATTAAAGTTAAGGATTTGGAACGGTTTTGGTAATAAAAAATCAGAGTTTATTTATTGGGAAATAGGTTGGAATATTTTTAAGTGAAGTTTCGTCATGTTGGAAAACGCGTGGTTTCGAGAACCGATTATACGATTTCTATTTATATCATTTTAAGCACGAAAGTTTGTTATTTCGGCTATAAAGTATCAAACAAACTCCGATTGAGCTTATTCTTAAACCATCAGACTCATTTTTCTGAGACGAACAACTTTCATGTTGATCACTTTTCGAAATTTACATCAGAAGGGCTTTCATGTTAAGAAATTTAAGATATTTGGTTATTGCTTTATTTGTAGTGCTGAGCACGCTGTTTGTATATATATTAAGTAAATGTTTTGATTGTATATGATGTGGTGGGCACAAAGACCTTGAGTATTGATAGATGATGTGGGCGAAGCCCTTATGATATGATTTTGAAGAGATTTGTGTGGACCTGAGGTTTTTTATTTGTTTGTAGGGTTGTGAATCTTTCTAATATATTTTAAAAGATGCAGTGGTTATTTCATGTTTGTGTAATAAATCGGTTTACTAACCCGGAACATTAAATTATGCGAAAGCCACTGTCGATGGTCAGACACAAATACCCAGTTTAACCCAATTGAACCATATGTCTATGTCAACCAAATTATCTGGATTCATTAAGTTTAAGATCCAATTATGGCTACCCCCGCCCGACAGGTATATGTCTATCATGTAAGGAAATCTATTAAAGGGTTATCTATCCTCAAGGATGATCGTAGGCTATTAAGTCTAACGCTGAAACCTAAAATTCCTTTGTCAAGTTTATTTTAGATTAACCAGGTCTATCTTATTAGTGGCCAATTAACAAGACGCATTAAACTTAAGACTTAATAAGTAAACCTTTAAATTACCCAAACTATAAAATAACCCCTTATAAACCGGTGATATTAGAATTAATTACAACCCCAGATAACTAACTTAGTTACGACACATAACTAGGGCTAGTAAAAACTTAAAAGTAAAGGACATAAAGTAAAAATGCTGAAAAGTAATTGCGGTAAAGTAAAAGCTAAAAAGTAAATTACAATAAAAGAAAATGCTAAGGTAAAATGATCAACTTTTACTATTTACTATTTAGATATCTCCCTTAATATAATATATTAACTTGTGATTATCTTACCAACCAGCCATATAGGCGGTAACCTGATTAAGTCAAATTTAGTCCAACCAGCCATAAAGGCGGTACAAAAATAAACCTGCCGTATAGGCGGTAAGAAAACTTAATTACCAACCGACCAATCTGGAGGTATCCTTGCTTAGTCAGGTTTAAACCAGATTAAAATGAATTACCAACCGACCAATATAACGGTATCCTCATTAAGTCAATATTTTAAATAGTGAATATTTTATATTTAAGGGAGATTAATCTAAATAGCAATAGTAAAAGAATTACCTTTTACCCTAGCAGGGGGAAGTTACCTCCTCATGGTTAATAGTAAAAACTGTAAAAAGTAAAGAAAGTAAATTACTATTATTACAGATAGTAATTAAAATTAATTACAAAACTAAAAATTAAAAGTAACTAGATAGAAAACTCTCTATTTACATTAGAGAATTCAGAGAGGAAGGTACATCTGAAACTTAAATTTCGAGCTCTATTTATAGGCGTCGGTAGGGTGTCTGCGTCGCGACGCGCGTGATTGTCGATGTGGCAGCTTCTGGTTCGTCGCGTGGGATTCTGGATAAGGTGACACGTGGCAAGGCGGCTGTGAGCTGAATGATTGAGCTGACGTGGCGGCTCGTGATTGGTTGATTTCAGATTCTTATTTGCCACGTGTCAATTTGGATAAATGAGTCAATAATTGAGCAGACATGGCGCTGACGTGGCGACACGTGGCGAAAGTGACTGTCGGTACCATAGAAGTGATGACACGTGGCACGATGTGATTGGTTGATGATGAAGTGGCGATGATGTGGCACGTTGACTCAGTCAACTAGTGATGTGGATGATGACACGGCAGACATGTGGAGTGACATGTGGCGACACGTGGCGATGGCGACTGTCTGCACCATAGGATGATGACACGTGGCACGACGCATGTTAGCAGATCGGTTGTGAAGGTGACACGTGGCACGGCGCACGTTAGCAAAGTCAAACTTCTCAGATTATGTTTTGTAGACCCGGCGCACGTTAGCAAGTCTTGGTGCATGTTAGGCGTCGCGACGCCAAAGACTTCCGCATCGCGACGCGCCAAAATTACCAAAATGGCATTTTTTCCAATTTTCACTGTTTTGGTCCAAAATCACCTCCAGAATGTCCTGAAACTTTATTTATCTACAAAATAACACAAAACACATCAAAATATTCACAAAACTCAAGAAACTATACAAAATATTAGGTTAAATGAGTGGGAAATAGTGATATAATTACCACTCATCACACCCCCAAACATAACATTTTGCTAGTCCTCGAGCAAAACATAGAGTAAAATAACATAAACATCTTTAAAATAAAATTTAACTAAGCTACTTTCGTAGGGATCACAGTTGCATTTAGTATATGGAACAAGCCTTTAAACCCCTAGGTGTCCCTAGTGGACGAGTTGTAGTCTCGTGAGGGTTTACATCAATGATACCCACAAACATTTTACAAAAGTAAAAAGGTAGTGAAACTAATGCACACAAAAGCGAAAAGACAA
Source organism: Zanthoxylum bungeanum (assembly GCA_019454045.1). Lineage (NCBI taxonomy): Eukaryota > Viridiplantae > Streptophyta > Magnoliopsida > Sapindales > Rutaceae > Zanthoxylum > Zanthoxylum bungeanum. The sequence continues at coordinate 17,402 of SKCR01030582.1, forward strand.
GAGAAAAGAGAATAAAGAAGTTAGTGACTAATTAAATACAATTTGTGCATTTTGTCATTTCATGCATCAAAACACATCAAGATGTAATCCAATGAACATGAAACTTTATATGCATCATATACACACCCAAATTCACAACATATATGAAAAGCCCCAAATTTGGAATTGATCAAGAACCCTAATTTTTTAATTTCTTCAAATTGGACAAATTAGACCAAATTGGTTAAATCCAATACTTCAATCATGTTTCTTCCATCCAATCAAAGTCTCAACACAATGAAACAACTCAAGATCAAATCTAGGTCATCTAAGAGTGGGTCAACAACTCTATATTAGCAACAAGGTTTCCAAAACCTTAAAAGAAAGCTTATAACTACAATAGTCACAATCTTCCTTCATCACACATGCTCAACACTTTCACCAAAACTTCCATCATCAAAAACACAAAGAATAAAGAAATAAATAACCTAAGAACATCATATGTTAAAGCCTAGATCCTAAGGAACATTTTCCTTTCTAATAGAAAGTTGGAAAAACTTACTAAAATCCAAGCTTTCTTTGGTTTCTTCTTTCTTTCTCACAAGCTTTCTTTGGTTTCCATTAATGGAGTTTTCTTTTAAAGTGTATTAGGTTATCAAATGAAATGAAAATGAAAACATTATATACTTGTGCATAATTCTTCACTTGGCCGAAATTGTGTAAAGCATATACATCAATTTCATTTCAAGTTAATTTGCTTAACTTAATACAAATATCTAATAACAACTTTATTGATATTTATTTTAAGTCAACAATGGCAACTTAGAAAAAATATAACTCTTATATTTATAAGTGTATGGCCGAAATTAACAAGAAATAAAGGAAAAAGATATTTTCATTTTTCAAACAATTTTGAACAAATATCTTAAGAAGTCAAAATCAATTTGACAACCTTTTCCTTTAATGTAAAGTCAAACATTTACACTTATAATCATTTCCTAACTTTATCATTTGGTGATATATTTATATTTTAATTATATTAATCATTTAACAATTAAATAATTAAATAATTAATTAAATACAAATATATCAAATATATGTATTATATTTACTTTAAATATCTCAAATACATATATTGATGATATATGTCAAATACCTTTATTTGACTATTTATTAATGTGTATTTAATAATATCATATATTAAATACAAATACACATTAATTAGGAAATGACGGTTCGGCCCGTTCGCATGTATTTTTCGTTTAACGTTTAAACGATTTATAAATAATCAACATTATTCATAAATGTTGCTCTAGTGCTCTACGAGTATGTTTCATTATTGAGACTCTCTAGATTCAGGTATATCCGTCACGAAATCCAATTTCATGTCCATAATCTATCCACCCGTAGATTATGACGATCACGGATAAACTAGCTGAATCATATAGGTCGAGGTCATTGCATACGTATAATCCCTCCGTCACAGGTATCCAGATAATCCCAGAGATATAGATGTAAACGTCAAATCTCTATAGGTATTATCTTGTCGACGTATCTATTAGCAATCTTTAAATAACACTCGGAACTTACTTCCGATGTATACTGTGGCCACAGATTTAACAGACTGCTAATTATATATGGACTACCTATGCTCTGTACACAGAACTGACGGATCCTATCTTGACACACACAGGATATCCTGAGGATCGATCCACACCCAACGAACAGGCGGAGGTCTGATCTAAATAGATCGGTGACGTGACTGCCATCTAAGTGTGGAGGATGTCTCATACATCCACAGTGGTATCTCAAGTCGAAGAACCACTATGCTACTCAACCCGAGAAGATTCTTATTGACGTTGGAGTACCATCCATTAAGAATCTCCGGTGAGCCGTTCAGTGTTTATCCATTATAAACACCTACACATCTATACGAGTCTCCATAGACTCATGGTTCATTGGGATAAACCATCGGACCAAGTCTCGATATACGACATGTACTGGTCTCAACAGATTTGACTAACCGACCCGTGTTAGCAAATCTTGACCAGGAACTTTGTTTGATAATATACATATAGCAGTGACATTTACCAATGTCAATTACAAACTAACTTTGTAACTGTGTACTGCATTATATATTATCGGGCCTTTGTCTAATATATACATATCACTAAACCACATTTAGTTTCAATCTAATCATAATCAGATCGAATACGTATATAAGAACAAGAGGTGCAACCATAAATAAGTAATATTATGGAATAAGGGGATGTTCGTATTCATGAATCAGACATAAATACGGTCCGGATTGGCGCTCTGAGCACCAACCCCAACAGATGGATATGTCACAATTGTTCCTAGAACAAATCACTCCATTTCCTCTCCCCGGCTAGAACTATTCTAACTTCTACCCAATTACTTAATACAATAAAGAAACCTCATTTACATTGAGGGGAATATGTGAGAAGAGAAATACAATGAGAAAAGAGATAAAAGGCTGGACACGCAGGTCCAATTTAAATAAATTCTAAATTTATTACAATTTCCAAAATTGCACTCGCCCTTCTAATATCCATCCGATATACATTATTCATACAACACATTCATGTATTCATACAAATCATGTTATTCAATCAATCTAATCCAATTAATTAATCTTTGAATTAATGACCATCCAATGTTCAAACAACGATTTGATTTGCACGAGTCCAACTCGTTTAAGAATAAATACTTAAAGTACATATTCTTGAATTATATCGAACTACAACTTTAAATCCAATTTATTTGTATTCAATACTAATTCCAAATTTAATTCCAAATTAAATATTTACACTTACTTATAAGCCTTAAAGACTTGGATTCCAAATCCAATCTTAATGGGTCTCAAAGGCCCAATAACATCCAATGTCATTTCAATTAAAGTCCAATGGGCTTTTAATTGATTCTTAAGGCATGGGCTTTGGCCATAATGGATCAAACCCAAAATGCCAAGGCCCAATAGGAATCACCCTATTGCCAACAAATCAATTTAGGCCCATTAGGCCCAATTAAATTCTTTAAAGGGCCAAGTGATGTATTTGGACTTTATGAAATTGGTTTTGGGCTCAATTGGATCCAATCCAAAAGTCCAAAACCAAACTTAGTCAAACCAAGCCCATTAAGCCCAAATACACACTTTTAGCCCAATTCTTAATTAAAGGCTTATTAACATAATTATAATATTCCAAATATCACAATTACTTTAATTAAAGTGTATTAGCCATGATTAATTAATTAAATTCAATATTTCCAAAATATCAATTAACTTAATTAATCATGCTTAATCCATCAATACATGCTCAACACAAATTGAATCCTAAATTCATCATTTCATGCTGAACATGCTCTTTGATTTTAACATAAAATTTATTGACTTTGATTCTAATCCAATCAAACCAACAATCAACATTTAAACATGCATTTCAACACATCATTTCATGTTACAAAAATCAAAAAACTGCAGTGCAAATGAACTGTTATTTTCGGCCTCACTAAAAAAAAATTATTTTTTGATTCATTTGATTTGTTTCAAATCTAATCATGCATAACTCTAAGTTATCATATTCTAAGCATGCTCAAAGCATCAATTTGAAAGAATCATGCTCAAAACATAAAAGCCCCAAATTTTAGTCTCATGAACCCTAAAATTTTCATGCTTAAAATTGGATCTTGATACCATTGTTAGTGTTCCTAGAACATGCCAAGGATCTAATAAGCATGAAGACATGTTCATAAATTCAAAATAAGTTGCGGAATTACTTACATTGAATGGATTTGAGCTTTAAAATTTTGAGAGGAGATCTCCAAGATCCAAGCTTTAAGTGATGATTCCAACTCTTGAAGTAGTTTCCCTATCACCTTAGTTGATTTCTCCAAGTGCTAGCTTTGTTGATTTTGCAACAAAATCAAAGAGATGAAGGAAAGAGGCTCACGCCCATGGAGAGGATTTTAGGGTTTCTCATTTCCAAAATATGTTACAAGTGTGTAGAGTGAAGAGAGAGAGAAGGCTTTTTGGTTTTGTTAAAGGGTTTTTACCCTTTTACTCAAAACCATGTAGTTGGGGTAATTTGGTTTCACATAAACCAAGTGGTTGGAAAGTAAGTGGTTTTGGCATAAATGCCAACCACTTTCCAACCACCACTTCACATGTGTGACATGTGTGAAGTGGGCCCCACCATTTTGAATTCAAAACTCAAAATGTCTCTACGAACATTTTCCGCGGCTCGGACCCGTTTAATCCGATTAAACGAACTTTCGTCGCTAAATAATTAAATCTAATTTAATTAAATGACGATGCCTCGCAAATATATTACGAACGTCATTTACGAATTAATTCTAAATTAACTCGTTCGTTCGTATTAAAGTCCAACTTTAATTTCATAACGAAATTCAATTCATATTAATATATCCGATATATTAACTTTAGCCCATACAAATAAATTAAATAGAAAAATCAAATTTAACTATTAAATTTATTTTACTGATTAATTCCAAATTAATCTCGTTCTCTCTTTTCCGAACACATTTAATCCCAGATTAAATAATACCTCAATTAATCACAGATTAATTTTCTCCATCTTAATTAATCCCAGATTAATTTTCTCTCTTAATTAATCCCAGATTAATTCTAATTTAAATCAACTGTCATCGGTGAATCTTTGGGAAGCGACCCAAGAGATCCCTGGATATGTTGGCAGTAATACGGTCATCGGATTATCCGAATACGTGCATACCTCGTACCACGTGCTTACCGATTTACAAGACATGGTTGGCTTCTAGCAAAGCACCGTGCCTACCCAATTCTCCAGAAATATTCTTACTAGAATATATAATCTATGTCAGGCGTAATTTACGTAGTATTGCGTATTGCGATCCAGTATCGGATGTCACGTGCTAGGCTTGGGGCTGGAACTGTGTCTGCCCTGTACGAAGCACATGTCGGATGTCTGGTAACTAGTCTCTATTATCGGATATACATGACCTAGTCATAATATCCCGATGACTTCAGTACTTAAGAGCATTAGTACCTTATCCTACGTGACATCATCTCCACTATGACTGGAGTGATACTTCCTTATTGACATCACACCCAATACACTACGATTCTCAATATACCCAGCAGAGGCGTACACAGAACCGGTTAAAGCCCTGGATGACAAAAACTAAAGCATACCGATTGTCGCAAGTATTAGCGGTGCAAGTCTCAGGTTAAGACCAAATACACATACCCTGATTTCGGACTTCCATAGACACATAGTCATACTACCAATGGAATTCCGATGGGTCTATCCAGAGCGAAGCTGTTTTCCTTACCATCGGTAAAACACAACCTCCTATTACACTTGCATGAGTATCCTATACCCAAATATATGAGAACTATGCCGTTATGATCTCACATAACACGCACAAGTGTAATACTAGTCTATTCCGCAATATCGATGTCCCGTCTCGATAATACTACGACTGTGGATATTTAATGATTAATCCTTCGAGGACTGATACTGTCTCATATCATCTCAATACATGAACTAATCATATGGACCTCCTATCATTTATACATCTAGGTGATCTAATCACAAATGATAAGAGTGCAATCTCCTTGGCACATAGTTAATTTGTACGACAACACCATGATATGTACAAATAGTGATGCTATGGGTCATAACTGTCCAACAGTTTGCACATGGGCTTAGTAAGTGCGATTAAAGGTCCTCTATTTTGAGAGGTTAAAATCCTTTACCACGATGCTTTGCCTCGCCGGATGATGTATATTCGTTTGAATGTGAGATATGTTCAATCGGGTATACGAAGCCCGATATTGTTGTCTTTATTTTATATGCATTAAGATGTGATGCGCATGGGCTTAGTAAGTTGGATTAAAGGTCCTCCATTTCGAGAGGTTTAAGAACCTTTACCACGATACTTCGCCGCGCCTTTCATTTTGTTATTCGCTTTTCTTTGTATGTCATCTCCTTGCATAATCACGCATCATGTTGCATTGCGCATGGGCTTAGTAAGTCGGATTAAAGGTCCTCCGTTTCGAGAGGGTAAAATCCTTTACAATGATGCTTTGCCGCGCCTTTTAGCCCGTTATTATTTATTAGGTGTCATCTATTCATCCGTTCATGTATGTGTCATGTTGTTTTCTGTATTTTAGGGGTCACTGCTGTAACCCTATTCGAACGCGTTTCAGAACTCCGCACGAACGCATGTTTTCTATCTCAGTTCGTTCGAACGCGTTCACAAACGCAACTTGAACGCGCATGCATTTTGTCTTATCATGCATCAGGTCTCATTTCCGTTCGAACGCATTTTCGAATGCCATACGAACGTGAGCATTATGTTTCATTTCCTTTCGAACGCGTTTTCGAACGCTACTCGAACGAGAACCTTCTGTTTACCATTCGAACACGTTTACGAATGCTACTCGAACGTGCATGCATTTGTTTCATCAGGTCTAGTCCCGTTCGAACGTGTTATCAAATGCCACACGAACGAGAACCTTCTGTTTACCATTCGAACGCGTTTTCGAACGCTACATGAACGCGCGTACACTGAACTGAGTCATCTTCATCATATTTTATGCATAATTGCCCCAATTGGTTATCCTTTTGAAAACCCGATGACTGCAGTACTTAAGAGTACTAGTACCGTATCCTACGTGACCATCATCTCCATATGACTGGAGTGACACTTCCGGTTTGACATTACACCCAACACACTACGATTCTTGATATACCCAGAAGAACCATACACAGAACCGGTTAAAGCCCTGGATGACCAAAACCAAAGTATATTGATTGTCGCAAGTATTAGCGGTGCAAGTCTCAAGTTAAGACCAAATACATCTACCCTGATTTCGGACTTCCATAGACACATAGTCATACTACCAATGGAATTCCGAGGGGGTCTATCCATAGCGAAGCTGTTTCCCGTACCATCGGTAAAACACAACCTCCTATTACACTTGCATGAGTATCCTATACCCAAATATATGAGAAATATGTCATTGTGCCCTCACAACGCGCACAAGTGTAATACTAGTCTTTTACGTATTTATCGATGTCCAATCTCGATAATACTCTGACTAGGGATTTTTAATGATTTATCCTTCGTGGACTGATACTGTCTCATATCATTCTCAATCCATGAACAAATAATAAGGACCTCCTATCATTTATACATCTTGGTGATCTAATCACAAATGATAAGAATGCAATCTCATTTGTCACATAGTTAATTTGTACAACAACACCATGATCTGTACAAATAGTGACGTTATGGGTCATAATTGTCCAACAATCTCCCACTTGGCCTATAGCCAGTCACTCGAGTGTCTTACACCCGAACTATGTACGGTTGGCTCAAATTGCTGAGAAAAGGCTTTTATCACCGGATTTGCATGATTATCATCTGATGCGATTTATTCGATCATCACATTGCCACGATAATTGATCCGAACGAATCAGATGAATATCGAAGTATGTATCTGGATCATTGATGAGACCATTAATTCTTTAGCTTGTGCTGTAGCCTAGCTCAGCAGTTAAAAGAATTATATCTAATCTAATTAGATTTATTATCGACCCAAATGGCTTCTATTGCTGCCTCAACTGCAGCAATAACCCGCATTTGTTGTTTATTCTGTAACAGTATCTTGCTTGGAAGATTTCCAGCTCACTATTCCGTTATTCAAACTGTATAGTACCGTTTATGACTTATAGTCGTTTAATCAGTCTGGAAACTTGCAATAGTGATCACAGTCACTTCAAGTTCTCCATCTCTATAGTTTAAGACAGCATCCTTAGATCTCTAAGATACTAAGTATGTTCTTAACATCAATCCAGTGACTATCACTTGGATTGGCCTGATTGTGACTCCATATGCTCAAAGCGTATGAGACACTAGGTCGCGTACATTTTCAATGTACGAGTTCTCGAAGAGTTTTCTCGAAAGCCTAGCTTTCACCGATTTTTTTATTATGGGAATGTCATTTCCAAGAAATGACATATTATCATTATTTATAGGACATTCACTGTCAGTGCGCTCCGACTAACCCTCTTATATACACAAGAATCATTTTCGTTTTGAATTAAATCATAAACCATTATAATTACATCAAAACGACAATTCCAAGAACCTAATGCTTGCTTCAATCCAAACATGGATCGAATAACCTGCAAACCTTGTTTGCTAGTTTTGGTACGACAAAACCGATAGGATGTTGTAAACATCCTCCAATGGTTTCCTTTTTAGGAAAGCGATTTTCCCGTTAAGCTGACATATTTCATAAATGAAACATGCAGCTTTAGCAATCATTATCTAAATGGATTTACCATGGCAATAGGTAAAAGATTGAATCGTAATCAACACAATGTTGATAACGATACCTTTCCGTTAAAAGCCTAGCTTTATACGTTGGTATGTTGCCTTCCATGTATGTCTTCCTTGAAGACTTATATTGTACCAATAGGCACAATGCCTTGCGGTACATCAACTATTGTCCAAACTAAGTTGATATACATGGAATCCATTTCGGACTCATGACACTTTGCCATGATAGGGAGTCGATACCATGTATCACTTCCTCATACGTAGTCAGTTGGTATACCTTAAAAGATTGACATCTTTACGAGGTGAGATCAGAAACCCATACCCCAGGTTGTCTTCTGACTCTCTCCGACATACGCAGTTATTGTGTATTAGAAGATTACTGGTTTAGTTTCATCCTTGATGAACTATTTGTGTTCCATTAAGATTCGGTGCCTGGAACAGTAACACTCCGATTTTCATCGAGTTATACTGTCCTCCCACTTACCACTGCTTATCGATATTCCTATTAGGAAAACCGCATGGTGAGCAACAATTACATTGTTCTCTAGTGAGTTGTATAAGTACTATACTTTGGTATCCCTAGGATAACCTACAATTTCACTTATCCAATTTGGGTTTTAGTTTGGTATCATCCAAACATATGCCTAGCATCCCAAATATTTAGGAATGAGAAACCTGGTTTCTTTCCTGTTCATATCTAATATGAAATCTGACAAACAGATTTTTATGGAACCTTATTCTAAATAATTTTAGCACTGTTAATGCGTATCCGTTGAAGGAAATGGTAGCTCAGAGCGACTCATGATTAACCTTATCATGTCAAATAAAATTCGGTTACTCTGTTCGGACACACCGTCAGAATGACGTGTTCCGGGAGGAGTCCTCATTGAAAGAATATTATACTCTTTCAAGTATATTAGAAACTTATTGCTTAAATATTTTCCATTACGGTCTAACCGTGATGGTATAATACTTTAGCAGATCTGTTTGTCTATTTCGTGTCGAAACAATAAAAGTTTCCGATTTGTGTTCTTCAAAAGAAACACATAACTATATCGAGATGCCACATCCGTAAAGGTCACGAAATATTCATATCCATCTCTAGCCTAGCTAGACATGGGCCCACTTGCTTCACTATGAACTAGGGCTAACAGATCGGTGGCATTTACACTTTTACCAAGTAAAGGTGTTTGAGGCACTTTGCCCAATAAACTAGATTCATAGACTTTATTTGAATGGAATCAAATCGGTCCTAGTACACACTCTTCAAAAGTGTGGATATACGAGTCTTGTTTAATTGTGTCCCAGACAACAATGCCACAATTTAGTTTCTTCTGATCAAATCAGTTTGAGCTATTTGTTTGTCATGTTATATTTTGAGATTTATTTATATTCAAAATAAAATGCTGTTATTCACATCTAATGTGTTTATCTCAATATCATCTTTATATAATAAAACACTTTAGTGTTCTAGAATATAAAGGTATACCCGCAACGGGTTAAACCCCGATATAGAGATAATGTTTCTAGTCAAACTAGTTACATTTTAACAGTTTCCTAATTTAAGTACACACCCGAAGGGTAGTCCCTAAATTCAGGTATCTACGGTCAAAACAGCGACTTTCGTCCCGTTCTCAATTCGCAGATTAATCTCAATAGATGTCAGTATCCTGCTCATAGCAGATTCTGAACATCAGTATATATTCATGTATCACACTAAGTATTTAAAATCCAATTTTAATACTAGTAGTGAACATAATGTTGACAAACATATTTGAAGTCAGAGCCTTGCCCCTTCTTCAATTCCTTCATGTTTGCTTTGTCCATACGACAGTCACGCTTCCGCGATCCCGTTTGCCACATTTAGGCAGACATTTTGGGATATGTCATTTATCTTCCCAGAAGATTATAATGATTTTTCCTTTGCCCTTTTTCAACACTCCAGAAGCCTTTGGCCTAACCTTGGCCTTTTGGAATATCAAAGTAAGATGCGCCTTGCGCTACTTGCCTTATTGCAAATTTTGACTTTGTCTCCTTGAGAATAGTCATTAACTCTCCAAGAGTTATTATTGCAATTTTAGTACTTCTAAATCTAAGTATAGATTTATAAGATCCTTCAATTTCAGTATCATACTTTAAGGATCTAATCCTTAGTTCTGATTAAGAAATTAAGGAGTCTACTACGACAAGCTTAATGGATTAAGCACTTAAGTTATCATCACATGAATCTTCCAAAGATCGTGCTCTACTATTTGCTTAAGTCTGGGCTTAGGCCTAATATGTTATTTTATCAAATAAAGTAACTTATTAGTTTCCAGGACCATCCTGAAATTTTATTCCCAATTTGAAAATAAAACCATTTAAATACATTTCCCTAGGATTATGTTTTAAATGCCAATCTTTCATTTTTATCTTGATTCTAATAGTCCAACTATTTAATCAATGATTTTGGTACTATTTATTATAATGATTATTATAGTCTAACTATTTAATCAACTATAATTGTATTGTTTGAATACAGTCCAACTGTTAATTAAAACAACAATTTAAATATTAGTCCAACTAATATTTAATTGATTTGATGAATGATATTTGTTTGAGCGCGTATGGCAAGTAATTAAACGAATATTGCAAATTCAATTATTGCCTCCCACTATTTTTCGGCGAGCCTCTAACCCTCTATCGAGTACTCGGGAGCGGGCTAGGATCCCGTTAAATATCACACAATCTTGACTTTGGCCAACAAATTGTATGATAATTAACTAGGTAGATCTCTAAGATCAATTGGATCCAATCCAATTCCTAGATCCAGTAGGGGGACATCCAAGTCCGAAACATATATCTTATATATGCCAATACATCCAATGTATTACCTAACCTTTTTCCTCTGAATCAACTAAGCCTTGGCTTTGGCACAACAAACTTAGTGATCCCAGTCAAGCGCGACCCATTGACGATGGAAAGCTTCGTAATCAATGTCGATGGACAAGAAGTGGTCTTGACTTTGGCCAACAAACCACAACTTGGACAAGACACCAATATGGAACAAAGCTCTCGTGATTCAAACACATCCTCGACGGACAAAGGCCTTGACTTTGGCCAACAAGCCAATGCCAGTCTCGGATCTTGAGTGAGAATCACTCAATGGAAGGAAAAATGCTTAATATTTTGCGAGGGTTTTTCGAGTGCAAATTGGCAACCAATTTATTATCTTTGTTAAGGTCTCATCATCATACACCCTTAAACATGCATTCTAAACACATAATAAAGCGCGTATAAATAAATAATAATGATATGCGGATGGATACTTTACACATTGATCCTAGATCAAATCTCTCCTTTCTCTCTCCCGCTAGCACAAGTATTACTTCTACCCGTTACACTACACTTCTAAAGAAACCTCATTTACATTGAGGGGAATAGGTGAGAGAGAATACAAAGAATAAGGAGGTAATAAGGTTGGACACGCAGGTCCAATTAATAAATTCAAATTTATTACAACAATTTCTAAAATTGCCCACCCATCTAATATCCATCCGATATATATTATTCATGCATCACAACCATGTATTCACACAAGCATGTTATCAATCAATCTAATCAAATTAATTAATCTGATAATTAATGACCATCCAATGTTCAAACAACGATTTGATTTTGCTCGAGTCAAACTCGTTTTGCGAATAAGTACTCAAAGTACGAATTCTCGAATTAAATTAAACTACATAATTAAATCCAATTCAATTTGTATTTAATACTAACTCACTATTTAATTCCAAATTAAATATTACACTTTATTAACGAACCTTTACGACTTAAATTCCAAATTTAATCGTTACGGGTCTCAAAGCCCGATTAACGTCCAACGTCAATTTAATTAAAGTCCAATGGGCTTTTAATTAATTTCTTAAGGCGTGGCTTTTTGTCCACTCGGGTCAAACCCAATAACCAAAGTCCAATCCGGGAATTACCCCATAAGCCTAGAAATCAATTTAGGCCATTAGGCCCAATTAAATAATTAAAGGTCCATTAGTCGCATTTGGGCTTTATGGAAACGGTTTTGGGCCCATTGGATCCAATCCATTTGGCCTAAACCTAACTTGGTACAACCAAGCCCAATTAGCCCAATAACAACATTACAAGCCCAAATCCAATTTTAAGGCCCAATATAATTAAATTACAAAATCCAATTTTACAATTTAATTACCTAAAGTGTATAACACAATTAATCACCCAAATCAATTTTCCAAAACATCAATTAGCCTAATTAATCATGCTTATCATTATTAAATTATGTCCAACACAATTTAACAAAAATCAAACCCATATACATGCTATATTAGTCTCGGCCAAGGGGGAATTTTATGCCTAAATCAAATTCAATCCAATTAAATTAAATTCAATATTAAATAATATCCCCAAATGATTTCAAACACATCCAATGATCAAAATCAAAAAATCCAAGACAATTTAGGGCATGCTCATTTTCGGCCGAGCCATAAAATTGGGGAAATTTGTTCCAAACAAAATTTAATAAATTGATCCAATAAATCATCCACAAAACATCAATTAAGCATATTAAATCATCTAATTTCATTATTCATGCTCAAAATCAATTTTACCCAAATTTTAAGCCCTAAACATTTTTCATGCTTTTACTCGCTCTGATACCATTGTTGGAGTTTCTAGGCCCCGAAGATCGAATAAAAAGCAAGAAAACACATGTGAATACATACAAGGAAGTGGCAGAATACTTACATCGAGCGGTTGAGCGATGCGAGAGGCAACAAAAATCTGATTTCTGCCCATTGGAAGTGGTCGGCAGTGAGCTGCTGCAGTCCACCATTTTCAGCCATTGTTGGTCCTCCAAGCAAGCTCCAAGCTTCGTCAAACGATTCCAAGCTCATGGGTGGACTTCCTGTTGGACAATTATGACCCATAGCGTTACTATTTGTACAGATCATGGTGTTGTTGTACAAATTAACTATGTGACAAAGGAGATTGCACTCTTATCATTTGTGATTAGATCACCTAGATGTATAAATGATGAGAGGTCCCTATGATTTGTTCCTGGATGGAGAATGATATGAGACAGTATCAGTCCATGAAGGATAAATCATTAAATATCCCTAGTTAGAGTATTATCGAGATTGGACATTGATAATTAAGTAAAAGACTAGTATTAGACTTGTGCGCGTTGTGAGGGCACAATGGCATAGTTCTCATATATTTGGGTATAGGATACTCATGCAAGTGTAATAGGAGGTTGTGTTTTACCGATGGTACGGGAAACAGCTTTGCTCTGGATAGACCCCCTCGGAATTCCATTGGTAGTATGACTATGTGTCTATGGAAGTCCGAAATCAGGGTAGGTGTATTTGGTCTTAACCTGAGACTTGCACCGCTAATACTTATGACAATCAATATACTTTGGTTGAGGTCGTCCAGGGCTTTAACAGGTTCTCTGTACGCCAATGCTGGGTATATTGAGAATCGTAGTGTGTTGGGTGTGATGTCAAGACGGAAGTGTCACTCCAGTCATATGGAGATGATGGTCATGTAGGATACGGTACTGGTTCTCTTAAGTACTGCAGTCATCGGGATAATATGACTAGGTCATAGTTATCCGATATAGAGACTAGTTACCATACATCCGACATGTGCTTCGTAAGGGGTAGACACAATTCTAGCCATAGGCCTAGCACGTGATCATCTGATACTGGATCGAAATACGCAATACCACGTATACTACGCCTGATATAGATCGCTTATTTCTGTAAGCATATTTCTGGAGAATTAGGTAGGCATGGCGCTTTGCTAGAAGCCAACCTTGTCTTGTGAATCGGTGTAAACGTAGTACTAGGTACTTACGTGTTCGGATAGTCCGACGACCCGATTTACTACCAACATATCTGAAGATCTCATGGGTCGCTCCCCGAAGATTCACCGATGACGTATGACTCACACTTTAATTAATCTGGGATTAATTTAATGAGAGAGAAAATTAATCTGGGATTAATTGCGGATATATTTATCTGGGATAAAATATCAATTAAAGAGAGAGAACGATTAATTGGAATTAATCGATAAAATAATATTATACGAAATTGGATTTCGGCGCGGAATTAAAATTAGATTTTAATTCGGGCGAACGAATTAATTTAGAATTAATTCGTTAGCGACGTGAATAGTGATTTTGCTAGGCGTAATCGTTTAATTACGACGCAACCGAAAATTTGTTAATTTGGAATTAGCGAACCCGAGCCCAGGATTATTTACGAGTGCATTCGCATTTCGAATTCGAGTGCGGCACGAAGTCACATCAAGTGTCAAATCACAAGTCAGATCAAGCGTCAAATCACATGTCACTTTGAGTGATGTGACATTTGATTGATTGATGTGAGTTGATGTGAGGTGATTGAAAGAAATCATTAAATGCTTTGCTTTTTGAAAAGTTTTTGGTAAATGGTTTATTAAATTTTGGAAAAATATATAAACCTTTTACAGTTTCTTTTTCCCTCACTCTCTCTTTTACGTTTTTTGGGAACCCTTTTTCCCTCCTTCATCTCTCTCGGCCTCAAGGCCATCTCCTTCTTCCTTCTTACTGGTTTGACCGAAAATGAAGACAAGAAATGAGTGAATTTGTTGCAAGATCCAAGTGCTAGCACACCCTATGAGGCATACCAAGGTGATAGGGCAGTGAGTTCGTGAGCATGGAAGACTATCACAAAGCTTGGAGCTTTAATGGAGACCATGGCCGATTCTTCATGGAGGAGATCCACCCACCACCGTGCAGTCCACCATTTGCACAGGCCACTGCCGAGCATGGAGGGGTAGTTCGGTTTTCATCACCACAAGCATCTCAAACAATCAATGTGAGTTTTTCCGCACCTCCTATGATTGTATTTACACTTGTTTCATGCTTGATTTATGATCTTGGGAAGCTTAGAGAAAACCAACAATGGTATCTTGAGCCTTTGAAAGCATGAAATTGAATTTAGGGTTAAAATTGGGCAAAACAATTTGGGCATGATTTAATGAAATTGGATGAATTAGTATGCTTAAATGTTGTTGAATTGATGATTGATTGGATCAATTTGATAAAAAAAAATGTTTGGAACAATTTTCCCCAATTTTGGTGTGTTGGCCGAAAATTGAAGAACTCTAAATTGTCTTGGATTTTATTTTTTGATTCATTGGATGAGTTAGAATCAGGTTGGGGATGTTGAATTAATGTTGAATTGAATTTGATTTGGGCATGATTTTCCCCTTATGGCCGAGACTTTAAGCATGATTTATTGGGTTTGATTTTGATCCAAATGTGTTGGACACTAATTGATGATGATAAGCATGTTTAATTGTACAAATTTGGTGTTTTGGAAATATTGATTTGGGTAATTAATAATGCTATACACTTTGGTTAATTAGAATGTGAAATTTGGAATTTTTGTATTTTAATTAATTAGGCTCAAAAATTGGATTTGGGCTTGCTGTGTTGTAATTGGGCTTGATTGTATCAAGTTAGGTTTAGGCCAAATGGATTGGATCCAATTGGGCCCAAAACCGCCTCCATAAAGCCCAAATGCGACTTAATGAACCTTTAAAGTTTAATTTGGCCTAAATTGATTTATGGGCTTATGGGGTAACTCCCGGATTGGATTTTGGATTATTCGGTTTGACCCGAGTTGACCAAAAGTCCACGCCTCAAGAAATTAATTAAAAGCCCATTGGACTTTAATTAAATTGACGTTGGAAGTTTATCGGGCTTTGAGAATCGTAGCGACTAAATTTGGAATTTAAGTCGTAAGAGTTCATTAATAAAGTGTAGTATTAATTTGGAATTAAATAGCGAATTAGAATTAAATACAAATTGAATTGGATTTAATTGTGTAGTTTAATTTAATTCGAGAATTCGTACTTTATGTAATTATTCGCAAAACGAGTTTGACTCGAACAAAATCAAATCGTTGTTTGAACATTGGATGATCACTAATTATCAGATTAATTAATTTGATTAGATTGATTGATAACATGCTTGTGTGAATACATGGTTGCGATGCATGAATAATGTATATCAGATGGATATTAGATGGGTGGGGCAATTTTAGAAATTGTAATAAATTTGATTTATTAATTGGACCTGCGTGTCCAGCCTTATCACCTCCTATTCTTTGTATTCTCTTCTCACCTATTCCCCTCAATGTAAATGAGGTTTCTTTAGAAGTGTAGTGTAACGGGTAGAAGTAAATACATGTGCTAGCTGGAGAGAGAAAGTGAGAGATTTGATCTAGGATCAATGTGTAAAGTATCCATCCGCATATCATTATTATTTTTCATATGCGCTTTATTATGTGTTTAGAATGCATGTTTAAGGGTGTATGATGATGAGACCTTAACAAAGATAATAAATTGGTTGCCAATTTGCACGCGAAAAACCCTCAAATGATATTAAGCGTCTTTCCTTCCATTGAGTGATTCTCACTCAAGATCCGAGACGGCATTGGTTTGTTGGCCAAAGTCAAGACCTTTGTCTGTCAAGGATGTGTTTGAATCACGAGGGCTTTGTTCCATATCAGTGTCTTGTCCAAGTTGTGGTTTGTTGGCCAAAGTCAAGACCACTTCTTGTCCATCGACATTGATTACGAAGCTTTCCATGGTCAATGGGTCGCACTTAACTGGGATCACTAAGTTTGTTGTGCCAAAGCCAAGGCTTAGTTGATTCAGAGGAAAAAGGTTAGGTAATACATTGGATATATTGGCATATATAAGATATATGTTTCGGACTTGGATGTCCCCCTACCGGATCTAGGAATTGGATTGGATCTAATCGATCTAAGAGATCTACCTAGTTAATTATCATACAATTTGTTGGCCAAAGTCAAGATTGTGTGATATTTAACGGGATCCTAGCCCACTAGGAAACACGGTTTCCCGAGTACTCGACAGAGGGTTGGAGGCTCGCCGAAAAATAGTGGGAGGCAAGAATTGAATTTGCAATATTCGTTCAATTACTCGGCGCTCATTTCAAATATTTCATCGATATAAATTAATATATTAGTTGGACTAATATTTTGTTGTTTTAATTAAAACAGTTGGACTGTATTATAGTTGATTATATAATTGGATTATAGTAATCAATATATTTGAATTAATTAATTTCAATTTACAGTTGATTTTATAATTGGATTATAGTAATCAATGTAATTGAAGTTAATTAATTTAAATTATATTTGATTGTATAGTTGGACTATAATAATCATTATAATAAATAGTACCACAAATCGTTGATTAAATAGTTGGACTATTAGAATCAAGATAAAATTGAAAGATGACTTTTAATACATAATCCTAGGGAAAATGTATTTAAACGACTTTAATTTTCAAATTGGGAATAAATTTCAGGATGGTCCTGGAAAAATAATAAGTTATTTTATTTGATAAAATAATATATTAGGCCTAAGCCTGGAGTTAAGCAAATAAGTGGAACATGATATTTGGAATATTCATGTAATGATAACTTTAGTGCTTAATCCATTATACTTGTCATATAGACTCCTTAATTTCTTTATCAGAACTAAGGATTAGATTCTTAAAGTATGATATTGAAATTGAAGAATCTTCATAAATCTATATTTAGATTTTAGAAGTAAATATTGCAATAATAAACTCTTGGAGAGTTAATGACTGTTCTCAAGGAGACAAAGTCAAACTTTGCAATTAGGCAAGTAGCGCTAGACGCACCCTACTTCGATATTCTAGAAACCCGAGGCTTGGCCAAAGGCTTCTGGAATATGAAAAAGGGCAAAGGCAAAATCATTATAATCTTCTAGGAAGATAAAAGGACATATCCTAAGAAGGAATTGAAGACGAGCAAGGCTCTGACTTCAAATATGGTTGTCATAATTATGTTCACTACTAGTATTAAATTGGATTTTAAATACTTAGTGTGGTACATAAATATATATTGATGTTCAGAATCTGTTTTGAACAGGATACTGACTTCAAAAGAGATTAATCTGCGAATTGGAAACGGGACGAAAGTCGCTGTTTTAACCGTTGATACCTAAGTTTAGGAAACTACCCTCGGGTGTGTACTTAACTTAGGAAACTGTTATTATGTAACTAGTTTGACTAGATACATTATCTCTATATTAGTGTTCGACCCGCTGCGGGTGAACCTTTATATTCTAGAACACTAAAGTGTTTTATTATATAAAGATGATATTAAGATAAAAACATTAGATGTGAATAACAGCATTTATATTTTGAATATAAATAAATCTCGAACGTATAATATGACAAACAAATAGCTCAAACTGATTTGATTAGGAGAAACTTAAAAGTGGCATTGTTGTCTGGGACACAATCAAACAAGAATCGTATATCCACACTTTTGAAGAGTGGGTACTCGGACTGATTTGATTCCAATCAAATAAAGTCTACGAATCTAGTTTATTGGGCAAAGTGCCTAAAGCACTATTTACTTGGCAAAAGTGTAAATGCCACCGATCTGATAGCCCTAGTTCATAGTGAAGCAAGTGGGCCGATGTCTAGCTAGGCTAGATGTGGATATGAATATTTCGTGACCTATACGGATATGGCATCGCGTTATGGTTATGTGTTTCTTTTGAAGAACACAAATCAGAAACTTTTATAGTTTCGACACGAAATAGACAAACAGATCGGCTGAAGTATTAAATCGTCACGGTGAGGCCGTAATGGAAGATACTTAAGCAATAAGTTTCTAATGTACTTGAAAGAGTATAGTATTCTTTCAATGAGGACTCCTTTCGGGGTAACAAAAACTCTTCCGGATCCAGATTTTGCCATCTCTATGTTGACCCCTGCTTGGAACTCTTCCAACAAACTGCACCTCTGTTAAGGGTAAATACGAATCCAGATGTAGACTTTCTATTATCGGGATCCGATTGGAAATCGGAATCCGTATACCCGTTAATATGCAGTTGGTTTTCTCCATAAATTATTAACTTATCCTTAGTACCTCTAAGATACTTTCGGATATGTTTAATGGCCATCCAATGGTCATTACCTAGATTGGACTGATATCGACTAGTTACGCTAATAGCGAAACTGATATCAGGCCTAGTACATAACATGGCATGCATTATGCTACCCAAACATGAAGCATAAGGTTGGTTAGACATTCTAACCTTCTCTTCTTCTGTTTGTGGACTCATCTTCTTTGAAAGATGAATCTCATGTCTGAACGGTATGTTTGCTGTCTTTCAGTTACCAAAATTATACCGTTCCAAGATCTTATCTATGTAGGTTGATTGGGATAACCCAATCAGCCTCCTTTGTCTATCTCTATAGAGTTTTATCCCTAAAACATAGGAAGCTTCTCCCAGGTCCTTCATGGAGAAATTCTTACTGAGGTACGCTTTGACGCTTTGTAACATACCTAAATCATTCCCAATGATTATGATGTCATCAACATATTGGACTAAAAATACGACCATGCTCCCACTGGCCTTGTGATACACACAGGATTATTCTGAATTCTTGAGAAAACTAGACGATATAATAATCTCTTCGAATCGAAGATTCCAACTTCGTGAAGCTTTTTGAAGTCCATAAATGGACTTCTTAAGCTTACATACCATACCCGAGTTTTCGCTGGACGTAAAACCTTCTGGTTGTTCCATATAGATTTCTTGATCAAGAAATCCATTTAGAAAAACCATTTTGACATCCATTTGCCAAATCTCGTAGTCATGATACGCAGCTATAAAAAACAAAATCCGAATAGACTTAAGCATTGCTACTGGTGAAAAAATTTCATCGTAGTCGATGCCAGGTCACTGCGTGTAACCTTTTGCTACCAGTCGGGCCTTGTAAGTTTCAACCCTACCGTCAAGCCCTTGCTTCCTCTTGTAAACCCATTTACAACCGATAGGAACAATTCCTTCGGGAAGCGGAACCAAGTCCTAGACTTGATTCTCATGCATTGAGTTTATCTCGGATTTCACGTCACTTTGCCATTTTACAGAGTCGATGTCTTACACCGATTCTCTATAGGTAAAATGATCTGTCTCTTCAACTAAGAGAACATCTAGACTATTTTTTTGTATCAAATACAAGCGTTCAGGAGGTCTAGATACCTTTTCTGACTTACGGAGTGTGTGTGTTGAAGGTCCTTCATCTACTTGAACTTCAGGTTCCTCTGTTGGTTCGTTGTTTCAGGTTGGACTTCATCAAGTTCAACCTGTCTATTATTACCAACATCTGACAAAAATTCTACTTCTAGAAATCTTGCGAAGCGAGCTACGAACACATTTCGATGCTCGGTATCATAGAACATATATCCCCTCGTATTCGAAGGATATCCGACAAACCTAAACTTTTGCCCTCGAGGCGAAAGCTTATCTTGCTGAGTCACCCTGACATAGGCAGGAAAACCCCAAACCTTAATATAACTAAGATTTGGTCTCCTACCAAACCATATCTCATACGGTGTCGTAGGAACAGCTTTTAAAGGAATGTTATTCAAAAGATGTGCAGCTGTTAAAAGAGAGTAGCCCCATAAGAAATATGACAAATCTGTGAAACTCAACATCGATAGGACTATATCCAATAAAGTTCGATTTCTCCTCTCATACACTCCATTGTGTTGTGGAGTACCTGTATGAGTATATTGAGCGAGAATCCCATTCTCTTTCATATAATCAATGAACTCACCACTTATATATTCTCCACTTCGATCAGATCGAAGACATTTAATATATTGACCAGTTTGTTTTTCTACTTCATTTCGGAACTCTTTGAACTTTTCAAAGGTTTCCGATTTATGTCGCATCAAATAGACATAACCGTACCGCGACAGATCATCGGTAAAGGTAATGAAGTACAAATAACCACTGTGAGCAGTCTGACTTAATAAATTCTAAATTTATTACAATAATTTCCAAAATTTCCCCCGCCCTTCTAATATCCATATGATATACATTATTCATACAAGTACATACAAGTATTCACACATAGCATGTTATCAATCAATCTAATCCAATTAATTAATCTTTGATTAATAACCATCCAATGTTCAAACAATGATTTGATTTGCTCGAGTCCAACTCGTTTAAGAATAAATACTCAAAGTACGTATTCTTGAATTATATCGAACTACAATTTTAAATCCAATTTAATTTTTATATTTAATACTAATTCGAATTTAATTCCAAATTAAATAATTACACTTATTTATGTGCCTTAAAGACTTGGATTCCAAAACCAATCCAATTGGGTCTCAAAGGCCCAATTAGTATCCAATACTATTTTAATTAAAGTTCAATAGGCTTTCAATTAATTCTTAAGGCATGATCTTTGGCCAATATGGATCCAATCCAATAGCCAAGGCCCAATAAGGAATCACCATTTTGTCAAAAATCAATTTAGGCCGAATTTAATTATTAATGGCCCAATAATCATATTTGGACTTTATGGAAATGGTTTAGGCCCAATTGGATCCAAACCAATTGTCCAAAACCGAACTTGGCCCAACCAAGCCATTAAGCGCAAATACAACAAATTAGCCCAATCTAATTTTAAAGACTAATTAATATTAATATAATATTCCAAATATCACATTATTTTTTATTAAAGTGTAATTACCATAATTAATTAATTAAACTAATATTTCCAAAACATCAATTTAAACTAATTAATCATGCTTTAATTTATCCAATTCATGTCCAACACAATTGAAGCAAAATCAATCCATTAAACATGCTTAATCTCACGGGCAATGGGCATAAAATAACACTCAATTTGATTTCAATCAAATTAAATCAACATTCAACATTCATATTATGCCATAAACTCATCCAATGGTCTAATTAACAAAAAATCACCATGAGAATACTAGGGCTACTTTCGGCCATGTATAGGATTTTAGGGAAAAATATATCTAATCAATTTTCTCAAATCCTATGATGCACAAATCCAATTCATCATCATCAAAACACAACCAAACAACCAAATTTGAAAAAATCACACTCCAACCAAAAAATCCCCAAATAAAGTCTATAAACCCTAAACTCAAATCATGCTTAGATAAGGCTCTGATACCATTGTTAGTGTCATAGACATGCCCAAGGTCTCTAAGTCGTGATATTGTGTGTGAATAATCAAGAAAGTTTGCGGAAAAACTTACAATGAACGGATGAGAATTTCCAAGAAATTCTACAATAGATGTAGCTCCAAGCTTTTGCTTTGTTGATTTTGGTCTTGGGTGAGTTTCCATAACACCTCATTCAACTCTTTAAAGTGCTAGCTTAATGAAATTTTGTAACAAAAATTCAAGAGAGAATGAAGAAGCTCACGACAATGAGATAAGGAGAAGAAAGAGTTTGATGTGAATAGTAAATTGTTACATTTCCAAAGTTGACTTAACTAATTTATACAAAGGTTGAGTGTTGATTTTGGTTTGAATGTTTCATAAGCAATCCAAGCCTTACTCAAGCCAACAACAACTTCCATGAAATGTCTAACATGTTGATGTAAGTGAAGTGGGTCCCACCACTTTTAATTCCAAATTTAAGTCGGCTAACTCAACACGCAACTTCGCTCGGGCCCAGATTCGTTTAATTTCGAACTAAACGAATTTTTCATTGCGACATAATTAAATCCAATTTAATTAAATAATTATGCCTCACAAAATTATTACGAAAGTCGCTTACGAATTAATTTCAAATTAATTTGTTTGCCCGAATTAAAATCCAATTTTAATTCCGTATTGAAATCTGATTTCAATTAATATATCCAATATATTATTTAATTGATTAATTCCAAATCAATCGTATTCTCTCTCTTCTATGCGAATTTAATCCTAGATAAATTCTTACCGTAATTAATCCCAGATTAATATTCTCTCTTATAATTAATCCCAGATTAATTCTGTTCGTGTCAAATATAATCGGTGAATCTTTGGGAAGCGACCCATGAGATTCCAGGATATGTTGGCAGTAAATACGGTCATCGAACTATCCGAACACTTGCGTACCTAGTACCACATTCTTACCGATTTACAAGACATGGTTGGCTTCTAGCAAAGCACCGTATCTACCCAATTCTCCGGAAATATTCTTTTAAGGAATATATAATCTTTATCAGGCGTAGTATACTAGGTATTGTGTATTATGATCCAGTATCAGATGTCACATGATAGGCCTAAGGCTGGATTTGTGTCTGCCCTGCATATATTGGATCACTAGCAACTAGTCTCTTTAATCGGATAATCATGATCTAGTCATATTATCCCGAAAGCTGCAACATATAAGAGTACTAGTTCTGTATCACTGCGTGATCATCTTCTCCATATGACTGAAGTGATACTTCCATCTTGACATCACACCCAATACACTACGATTCTCAGTAAACCCAGAAGGGGCTTACACAGAACCTGTTAAAGCCCCAGACGACCAAAACCAAAGCGTACTGATTGTCGCAAGTATTAGCGATGCAAGTATCAGGTTAAGACCACATACACCTACCGTGATGGGGATTCCCATAGACACATAGTCATACTACCAATGGGATTCCGATGGGTCTATCCAGAGCGAACCTGTTCCCGGTCCAACGGCTAACAGAACCTCCTATCACACTTGTATAAGCATCCAATACTTAAATATATGAGAACTATGTCGTTAAGCTTCCATAACGCGCAAAAATGTAATACTAGTATATTCCGCATTATCGATATCCAGTCTCGATAATACTACGACTAGAGATATTTAATGATTAAACCATTCGTGGATTAATACTGTCTCATATCTTATTAATCAGGAACTAATCATAAGGACTTTTATCATTTATATATATATTCAAGTAATCCAATTATAAAATGATAAAATAACAATTTCCTTTGTCACATAGTTAATTTGTACAAAAACCACATTGTCTTTTACAAATAGTGATGCTACGGGTCATAATTCTCCAACAAAAAGGTCGGTCATGCCCGACCCTGTAAAAAAACTTCATTTTCTATTGTGTCTGTGGACGTAGGTTGGATCCATTCCACTGAACCACGTTAAACCTTCTGTTTTATCTGTGTGTTTTTTCCATCCTTTGCTAAGTTTGTATTTGGTCCCCAAACAAAACAAATTCAGAGTTGAGGGGGGATTGTTCGAAGAGTAAGTTTACCGATTTACCAATGGGACGAAAATCAGCTATCAATAATTAGCACCGTCTGTGGGGAATAGCACAAGAAGCAACAAACACGTTGAGGCGCTAGCATGAGATGGAAACCACATAACTTCATAAGCCACGATGACGAGGTGCATGGATAGAATGAAGGAGAACTTGCAGATATAAAATGATGGAACCCGGTCCTTCATACAGGCCATGATGGAGAGAATTGAAAAGTTGGAAGAAAGAGCATTGGGAGAGTAGACGCACACATATCATAGTCGAAGTAGGAAGGATATCACCACTGGTAAGAGCATGGCCGCATCAGAAATAGAGCAAATGAATAAGAAAAGGAAGAGACCAGGACCTACCCAATAAGATCTCAAGATTATAGGGGTCGCTGCGTATACTGCCCTCAACAGGGGTATTGACTGAGCCCGACCCGAGGAAGTTTCCAAATGAGAAGAGAAACAACAGGGCTTATTGTTTACACCATATTGTTCAAGGGGACATACCACAAATGGATGTAAGGACCTACTTGGGCATGTGGAAGAGCTAATAAAAATTGGCCACTTCAGTGTGTATGTTGATCATCGGGTCAGACTCCTATCACATTTAGTAGATGGCCGAGAGTTCCCAGATCAAGAATCTCTGGAATGCTAAGGTGCTGAGGGGATATTTTCAATAGAGCCTGTCTTATAATGACCCTCAAAGAATTGTAAGAATGGTAGTAGATTCATTGAATATGAATAAGACATTCCTCTTTTAAATAAAAAACTTGTTCACATTTATTGTTATTTATTTGGATAGGAAAACTGCCTTTAATATTCTTACAGATGCTTATGGTTGGAATACACTAAAGAGTGAAGAACCTTCGACACTAATCTCTAGTGTCATTATCAAACCCCCAGGCCGGAGCGTCAACTCCCCATGACTTGCACCTTTGAGGAATTAGGGATGTGTGAATGGGTGAAGGACATGTGGGAAAAGCACGAACCCCCCGTGGCACACTAATGCCTGGTGTCATTATCAAACCTCCGGGACGGAGCGTCACAACCCAATGCCTTGCAAATTTGGGGAGCTTCAGTGCACGGGCCTCTGTGGCATTTATAACCTCGGGTATTCCAATAACGGGGAGGGAGAATACCCCTGTAGCTTTGGCTATCCCATTATGTGACCTCGGGTATGTCGTACATGGTTTCGAATCTATAGGAGAATAGCACGAGGAAGGCCTGTGGTCTTTGTGGCATTTACAGACTCGAGGCCTGCCTAGCATGGAAAAGATCTCATGGCATTGCCCCCAATCGATCTGTAGCTCGATTCACCGGGAATTGGACTGTAAGGTTTAAAATTGTTATTATGGGTAGCATGGGGCACAACGCTAATGGAATGGATAACCAAGTTATGAATCAGAAACTGAGATGATGGATCATAATTATGAACCCGACATGGATTTTCACAAGAAACATTGAAGCGTGCAATCGTTATACCTGTTGGGAGATGCGGCAGACTTGAGATTTTGGACTGGATCATAACAGAGCATCGACTCGAGGGCACCAGATCGGTTTCCAAATTTATGCACCACCATGTTTTCTATAGTTCCCGGCACTAACTCGCTAACTCATTGATACCGAGAATTAGGGGATAGATGTTGATGGTGGTTTTTTGGCCCCCAAGAAGTCATAATCCCAAGGAAGGGTAAAATGAGTTTTACACTTGACAAGGTAAAAGATCAAGGTCCTTGTGAGGATGAGAAGTCATATAGAGGGGCCCAAATCCTAGGTGATGCCTAGAAAAGATCATGACCCGAGCTCAAGGTGTGGAGAGGCAACCCGAGTCAGACCTATAGTATAGGTTGGGAAACCTACCCCACCTTATAAGAAAGTATCAATCTCGACAACACTAGAACATTTGCGAAGATTGATTGACCCAAGGTGATCAGGTCAGGCTCGGTATAGAGCTCGACATTCAGAGCCTTATGTCAAAGTGAGGATCGGCTCAACAGATCATACCTGACCTGATTAGAAGATATTAGATTCAACAAAGCAGTTGGACTCGAGGTGGTCATTCGCCTCGGCACACTAGCTTGGGGACTGGGAATGGTTTGCACTATCCCGAGCTCTAGTATGAGAAAAGCAACGGTTCACATCGAAAGTAGCTTTTTCCAGCCGCCATAGGCCGGTGCAGTGACAAAAATATGGTAGAGCAGATCCATCATAGGCCGATGAAATGACATATAGGTGGTAGAGAAGAGCCACCATAGGCTGGTGCAGTGACATATATGTAGTATAGAAGAGCCACCATAGGCCATCATAGGTCGGTGCAGAGATAGAAAAATGATGTGTTCTTATTGGCCAAATTATGGGAAGCTAAGGAGAGTTGCTACTGCAATGATGACATGTGACATGAGCTGATGTCATAGGCGGTGGACCAGTGGATTCAGATGCACTATATAAGGGAGATAGTCGAGGGTTTGAGGAGGATTTTGATTATTAAAAAAGATTTTGAAAAAAAAGGTTGGCTAATTGATCTCTTCACTTGTAATAGAGAGCAAAAAGCTTAAGTGTAAGAGTGAGCTTGTAAGAGGTAGGTCAGATGAGCTTAAGAGATAAGGAGGTCGGTTCTACTCAACCCGGTAATAAGAACTTCATTTTCCCTTGTGCATGTGGATGTAGGTTGGATCCATTCCGCCGAACCACGTTAAACCCTCTGTTTTGTCTGTGTGTTTTTTCCATCTTTTGCTAAGTTTGTATTTGGTCCCTAAACCAAAAAAATTCACAGTTGAAGGAGGATAGTTCGAGGAGTAAGTTTACTGATTTACCCTTGGAATGAAAATCAACCATCAATATGACCATCTATTATATTGAAATGAATTTCTTTATTTAACGAATATTATAAGAAATTCATTTCCATCTCGGACCAGTCCTATATGATCACATCATATAAGGTGCCTCCATTCTCATGTCACCACATGGACGATACCGGATCAATGTAGCCATACAATTATAGAATGGACCGCAGTTATAGATAAACCACAAACAAAGTACATGCTTTGTTTGCTCTCTATTGACTATTTTAGATTACTAACTTCATACTTAAATCCTCTTGTGTCTGACACTCATACACTAAGTCTGAAGGCACATAGTAATCAAAGGTAAACAGTATGAAATTCTAATCAAACACTTTAATAAATGAATGATACATTTCTTATTTCATGAAGTTTATGGATGTTTTGTCAAGGAGAAAATTTAGACTTGGCTTTGAAAAACTTGCCACCTTTGTTGGATTTTTGTGGTTTTGTTGTTTTTTCCTTTTTGTTGAATTTTTTGGCAAAGTTGTTGATGAATGGTATTTATATCTCTATTTCCCACTCATTTATCCTAATATTTTGTATAGTTTCTTGAGTCTTGTGAATATTTTGATGTGTTTTGTGTTATTTTATAGATAAATAAAGTTTTAGGACATTCTGGAGGTGATTTGGGGCAAAACAGTGAAAATTGGAAGAAAAGGGCATTTTTGTAATTTACGGCGTCGCGACGCCAGACCTTCAGAGTCGCAACGCCCAGACCTTCAGAGTCGCGACGCCCAGAATGCGCCTAATCTACTAACGTGCGCCGGGTCAACGGGTCAGAATTTGAGAAGTTTGACTTTGCTAACATGCGCCGTGCCACGTGTCACCATCACAGCCGATATGCTAACGTGCGCCGTGCCACGTGTCATCATCCTACGGTGCCGACATTCTCAATTGCCACGTGTCCCACGTGTCAGCCATGTCATCATCCATATCAGCGGTCAACGAGTCAACTTCGCCATGTGTCACGCCACGTCATCAGCCACGTCACAAGGTCAACCAAGTCAACTTGCCACGTCAGCATCAGGTAATCACAGCATGACACGTGTCGCCACGTGTCGCAATCCTATTGTGCCGACAATTGCAATATCGCGTCATCGCCACGTCAGCGCCATGTCAGCATGACGTCATCAATGACGTCATCACAATAATTGAGTCTTAGCTGCCATGCCACGTGTCGTGTTAACAGTCAGCCGTCTTGCCACGTGTCGCCTCCTCCGCGTGCCACGTCGAACTGTTCCAGCATCGCGACGCTGGCTTGGCGTCGCGACGCTGAAACCAAATTTTGCCTATAAATTCAGATTCAAATTTCAGAATTTGACACACCATTCTCTCTCTTCTATTCCGTGTAAAGAGAGAGTTTCTCTCTCTAGAATCTTTAGTTTTTAATTTTTTTACTTTTGTAATTAATTTTTTATACGTTTTGTAATAATAGTAATTTACTTTTTACAGTTTTTACTATTTACCATGAGGAGGTAACTTCCCCAGCTAGGGTGAAAGGTAATTCTTTTTCTATTGCTATTTAGATTAATCTCCCTTAAAAATAATATATTTACTATTTAAAATACTGATTAATAAGAATACCGCTATATTGGTCGGTTGGCAATTCAATTTAATCTGGTTTAAACCTGACTAATCAAGGAAACCGCTATATTGGTCGGTTGGTAAGTTTATTTTCTGTTGGTTTGAACCTGATTAATCAAGGATACCGCCAGATTGGTCGGTTGGTAAATTTATTTTGGTACCGCCTTTATGGCTGGATTATGGACAAATATTACCACCTATATGGCTGGTTGGACTTAATTTGACTTAATCAGGATACCGCCAGATTGGTCGGTTGGTAAAATATTATCACAAGTTTATATATTTTTTATAGGAGATATCTAAATTAGTAGTAGTAAAAGTAATTCCTTTTACCTTAGCATTTTATTTTATTGTAATTTACCTTTCAGTATTTACTTTACCGCTTTTTTTACTTCAAGTCTTTTATTTTCAAGTTTTCACCATCCCTAGTTATGTGTTGTAACTAAATTAGTTATCTGGGGTTGTGATGACTTTTAATATCACCGTTTTATAAGGGGTTAAATTATAGCTTGGGTAATATAAAGTTTTATTTATTGAGTCTTAATCTTAATGCTTTTTAATTAACTGGCCATTAATAAAATTGATTAGGTAAACTTAAAATGAACTAGACATAGAGATTTTAAGTTTAAGACCTTAGACTCAATAGCCCACGATCTTCCTTGAGGATAGATAACCATTTAATAGATTTCCTTACAGGATAGGAATATACCTGTCGGGCGGGGGTAGCCATAATTGGAACTTAAACTTAATGAATCCAGATATTTGGTTGACATAGACATATGGTTCAATTGGGTTAAACTGGGTATTTGTGTCTGACCATCGACATAGGCTTAAACATAATTTAGTGTTCCAGGTTAATAAATCAATATATTACCCAACTTTAAGATAACCACTTCATCTTTAAAATGATATTGGAAGAAATCACAACCCTAGATAGTTTTTAATATTGAATTTTCTTAAAACCTATTTTCGACAATTTTATTTACTTGCTTTTAAATTTAGAATCGTCACCATTTCAAATCAATCAATCAACCTGTTAGATACTAGTAATCATTTGACCTCATAAAATTAATAGATTAGATATTAAGTCCTCGTGGGATCGATTTTTTATACTACTTGAACGATACGTGCGCTTGCGTTATACGTGTGTGTTTACGCCGGTCAAGTTTTTGGCGCCGTTGCCGGGGACTTATTTATCTTTTACCATTAGTTTAGGGGTTAGATACCTTTACTTGTATCTAATTTCTTTTTACTTATTATTTTTGTTTTCTTGTGTTTCAGGATTTCAGAAACTTCATGAGACGAACTAGAAGCTTTGAACTCGACCCCGCTTGACCCAGAAATTGAAAGAACCATTAGACAGTTGAGAAGGGAAAGGCGAGAAGGCCAAGAAGCTTTAGTCAATATGGAACCTGAACCTTTGAACATTTCACCACCAATTCCCATTCGAGACAGAACCATTCCGGTGGTTGACAGACTCATTTCTTGTATTGTACTTCCTCCCTTACCAGCAAATGCGGGTGACATCAAAACTTGCATTCAGATGATTCAGCAGTCAGTTCAGTTTGGGGGAAATGCAACTGAAGATCCTAATGCCCACATCAGCAACTTCCTGGAAGTTTGCGGCACGTTCAATTACAACCGAGGAGCTGAAGAAGCTATGAGGCTGAGAGTTTTCCCATATTCCTTGAAAGACAGAGCAAAAGCTTGGCTACATTCACTACCAGTTGGATCCATCACAACTTGGAACACTCTAGCCACCAAATTCCTTGCAAAATACTTTCCACCAGCCAGAACTGCAAAGTTAAGGAATGACATCACATCCTTCATGCAACAAGATTCAGAATCTTTTTGCGAAGCTTGGGAAAGATTCAAAGATTTACTCCGGAAATGTCCTCATCATGAGATCGCAAAGTGGCTACAAGTTCAGACCTTCTACAATGGACTTTCTGGAATAATGAGAACCACAATCGATGCTGCTGCTGGAGGAGCTTTGATGGCAAAATGAGAAGATCAAGCCTGGGACTTAATTGAAGAAATGGCCAACAACAATTCCTTGTGGCCAACAGAAAGGAGCATGATCCAAAGAATTGCAGGAATTTATGAAAGTGGAGCCAATACAGCAGTCAACACCAAGCTAGATCAGATATGCAAATTTTTGGAAACTCTTACCACTGGATCCATAAGTTCACCATATGGAGGAGCACCAGAATCAAACCAACTTGAAGAAACTGTGAATTTTGTCAACAATTTCAACAAACAGAGGAACAATCCATATTCCAACACCTACAACCCAAGGTGGAGGAATCATCCTAATTTCGCATGGAGCAACAATTCTGGTCAACAACAGAACTATCCACCATCTGAATTCCAACAACAGAACAAAGGCCAGGAGCAGGCAAAT
Source organism: Zanthoxylum bungeanum (assembly GCA_019454045.1). NCBI lineage: Eukaryota > Viridiplantae > Streptophyta > Magnoliopsida > Sapindales > Rutaceae > Zanthoxylum > Zanthoxylum bungeanum. The sequence continues at coordinate 48,736 of SKCR01030582.1, forward strand.
GAACCAGGAATAACAGAAGTGTTGACCTACTTGAAAAAGATGGAAGCAAAACAGGACTCTCAAGCAGCAAGATATGATGCTATGTTTCAATCCCAAGCAACATTAATTCAAAGCCATTCAACCTCTATCAAAGCACTGGAGAATCAAATGGGACAACTGGCAAATGCTCAGAGTTACAGACCGCCAGGTACCCTTCCTTGCAACACAGAGCCAAATCCAAGAAACATGGGGAAGGAGCAATGTTATGCCATCATGTTAAAAAGCGGTACTGAGATCAACAAAGATGTTGGAGTCAAAAGAACTGCTGAGGAAGTTCCAAAAGAAACAAAGCAACAAATGGAGGAAAAAGAAGCAAAGGAAAAAGAACAGATCACTCCACCTCCACTTTTTCCTCAACGTCTTCAGAAGAACAAATTGGACAAGCAGTTTTCTCGGTTCCTGGAGATCTTCAAAAAGCTGCATATCAACATTCCATTTGCAGAAGCATTGGAACAAATGCCCACCTATGCCAAATTCATGAAAGATATTCTTTCAGGAAAATGGAGATTGGGAGATTACGAGACAGTAGCATTAACAGAAGAATGCAGTGCCATCATTCAGAGGAAACTTCCCCCGAAGTTGAAAGATCCTGGCAGTTTCACTGTTCCTTGCGTCATAGGAGAACATAACTTTGGTAAGGCTTTGTGTGATTTAGGTGCGAGTATTAACTTGATGCCTTTCTCTATTTTCAGGAAATTACAGATTGGAGAAACAATGCCAACTTCAGTCTCACTACAACTTGCTGATAGAACGCTCGTATTTCCAAGAGGCGTAGTTGAGGATGTGCTGGTCAAGGTTGACAAATTCATTTTCCCAGTAGATTTTATTGTCCTTGATATGGAAGAAAACGCAGACGTGCAAATCATCCTCGGGAGACCATTCTTGGCTACAGGTGAACCATTATTGATGTACAAAAAGGAGAACTAACCATGAGGGTACAGTACCAAGAAGTAACATTCAATGTTTTCAAGGCCATGAATTTCCCAGATGATGAAAAGAAGGAGGAATGTTTCAAACTCGATGTGATATACAGTACCATTCAGAACTCTGATGAAAGACAAAGTTCTACTGACAAACTTAAAACGTGTCAATTGCCTGTGGAGCCTAAAGATAAAGCATCTTTTGCACTGAAAGAACCAATTCTTGCACTACAAGCAACAGAAGAGAAAAAGTTCCACCAGCTCAACGAATTGGAGGAATTTCACAATCAGCCTTTTGAGGATGCCAAATTGTACAAAGAAAATGGTAAGAAAAGACATGATGAAAGGTTAGTCTGCATACAACTGGAACCAGGGCAGAAGGTACTATTAAACAAATCAAGGGTAAAATTCTTCCCATGGAAGCCAAAATCACGGTGGTCAGGTCCTGTGATCACCAAAGTTTTACCAAATAGAGCCGTTGAGATATATGATCCTGACGCTAACAAAACTTTCAAGGTTAAAAACAAGCGTGTCAAACACTACTGGGGAGAATCATTTGAGCGACAAAAAGAAAGTGTCACACTTTCAGATCCAGCATAACGTTCGAGAAGCCAAGTCTGGCTGACGACTTAAAACTTAGCGCTCTCAGGGAGGCAACCCATGCATTTTTTGTATATATTGTGATTTGGTGTGATTTAATTTTGTGTGTTTAGTTTTAGCAGATTAAGTCATTTCAAGATGGAAGATGCTCTCGCAAATCTTCGCAAGCAATTTCCTTCTCTCCCTCAAAAATCTCTGATGAAAGTCTACAAAGCTCGCTTGGAACGAATGAGACTTCTGACAATCCATGGTGTGCCAATGACATTCGTTGGGTAATTGAAGCACGAGTCCGATTGGCAGGTGAGTCTTCTGACTCTTTTATTTCATATATGTCTGGTTTTGGAAGAAGCAGATATGCAAAGAAACGTAGAGCTAAGCAAATGCGTGTTTGTTTCAAATGTGCACGCTGGAATTGCAATACTTGTTGTCGTTCTTTAGGAATGGTGTCTGATAATCGCGAAGACAAAATTAAATTCATTAGGGATGGCTTGAGTACGGAGTCTTTAGATGATATATCTTTGACTCTTGAGACGCATCCCAATGGATATGTTCACATAGCCTTTCGCAAATTACATACACAATTTCAAAAAGAAAGACAACTGTTAAGTCTCGGGAATTTGACTCAAAAAGACCCTGTTTGCCAGTTTATAAGAAAATTGGATGGGAAGCTTGTCCCTGACGCAAAGACGTCGACCAAGCCGCTACTTTTCTTGTAATTATTATATCTCTTTGTCTTTTCCTAATAATTGTAATTTGTTTTGTTGTTTTCTTTTATTTTCTCCGACAGGATCCATACCTTTTTGACTATCACGATTTGTTTAACTAATAATTATCATTTGGCAGGTACTAGTGCTATTATTTTACTCACCCTTTTCAGGTATTATATATTCAACTCATCATTTCACTTTTAAAGACATCCAAAGTAAAACATGGAAGCCACTTCAAGAAGACGAGTTGAAAATATTTATGTGTTTTGCGGTAGTACTGTTGGTACTAAACCACAATACATAGAAGCAGCACAGGAATTGGGTCGAGTCTTAGCCGCAAGGAATATGCACTTAATATATGGCGGAGGTAATCTCGGACTTATGGGGATCGTTTCAAAGGCCGCACAGGAAGGAGGTAGTCACGTTTTGGGAATCATCCCAAAACCCTTGGCAGAGGCAAATCTTATTGAACCATCAAACGGAGAAGAACTGATCGTACCAGGTATGTCTGAACGACTAGTGTAAATGATTAACCGTGCTGATGCTTTTATTGCTTTGCCAGGTGGCTTGGGCACATTGGAGGAAATTTTTATTGTACTATCTTAGGCGAACCTGAACATACACCAGAAACCAATTGGGTTGTACAACGTTGATGGGTTTTATGATTTTCTTTGTGTGTTTCTTGATGATGCTCGGAGAAATGGGTTCATATCAAAACCTTTAAAAGAACTCCTATTTACTGCTAGAACTGCTCCAGATCTAATTGACCAACTCATAGCCTATGAACCAAAAGTTGACCCTATCATTTCAAAGATAAATTGGTCCGAGGACGATCGTGGTAAGAGGCGTCGATTTAATCTGGATCTTAACCTTTAATTTCCTGTAGATTTTCAGCTAACCAGGTATTATTTTCTAAACTCTTCTTCTACTGTTTAAGACATTGGGGACAATGTCTCATTTAGGTTTGGGGGAGGGAATTAGTTGATTAATACCTTGTTTTTAGTTTGAGTGTTGTTTTTATTTTTAGTCCAAAATTGTTTAGAAAAATACAAAAAAATTGAAAAATTTTCAAAAATTACTAAAATATTTTGTGTTTTTTGTATTTTTATTTTGACTAAAATGGTGAAATTGGTGAGAGATAGCTGAGTAAGGAGTTTCCACTCCTGAGACGTATTTCAAACCATTTATTTCAAAACAAGTTAATTTTTGTTTATTTCATTTTGAATTATTTAATTTTTGAATTCTCCATAATACTGACTAAAATGGATCTTCATATGCTCATTTGACATGTATTATCAACATACATAGAAACATACGGACATGAGCTAAAATTGAAAAGTTTGTAATATTCAGTGCTCTAGTTTAATTGGAGGAAGCATCTAAAAAAGTGATGGAATAAAAAAAAAAAAAATAAATAAAAAAATCTGAGATCCGAGTTATTAAGTCTGTAAGGGTGTTTTAACACCTAGTGCCCTAAAACCAACTGGTTTGGGAGTCATTGGCCCAAAGCTTGCTACATGGATCAAAGATGCTGCAAAATATATATATATCTGAAGTCTGAGTAATTAAGTCCGTAGGGGTATCTTAACACCTGGTGCCCTAAAGCCAACTGGTTTGGGAGTCACCGACCCAACACTCGCTACATAGACGGAAGGTATTGTATATAAATAAAAAGTCAAAATTCAGAAAAAAGCAAAGAAAAAAATCAGAAAAATTTATTCCATTGCTACAAAAAGGTGTGAAATCTGATGGAACTTTAGGACAAAAATATTACTTTCTTATCAACTGCACTTGTGACTATTGTGGGCAAAAATGAATTAATTAATATTTTGTTAGCTGTGTATATGAAGAATGACAAATATAATCGGAGAATTTACTTATTCAGTAATTTAGAAAGAAACAAAACAACTAGTAACTTGGAGTAGAAGTTTCACCTGATTAGTTACTAACTTCTTTATTCTATTTTCGCTTGTCTTTTTGCTTTTGTGTGCATTAGTTTTAATACCTTTTTTCTTTTGTAAAATGTTTGTGGGTATCATTGCTGTAAACCCTCACGAGACTACAACTCGTCCACTAGGGACACCTAGGGGTTTAAGGCTTGTTGCATATGCTAAATGCAATCGTGATCCCTACGAAAGTGGCTTAGTTAAATTTTAATTATGTTATTTTATTCTATGTTTTGCTCGAGGACTAGCAAAATGTTAGGTTTGGGGGTGTGATGAGTGGTATTTATATCACTATTTCCCACTAATTATCCTAATATTTTGAATAGTTTCTTGAGTCTTGTGAATATTTTGATGTGTTTTGTGTTATTTTGTAGATAAATAAAGTTTCAGGACATTCTGGAGGTGATTTGGGGCAAAACAGTGAAATTTGGACGAAAAGGGCATTTTTGTAATTTACGGCGTCGCGACGCCCAGACCTTCAGAGTCGCGACGCCCAGAATGCGCCGAATCTGCTAACGTGCACCAGGTCAACGGGTCAGAATTTGAGAAGTTTGACTTTGGTAACATGCGCCGTGCCACGTGTCACCATCACAGCCGATATGCTAACGTGCGCCGTGCCACGTGTCATCATCCTACGGTGCCGACACTCTCAATTGCCACGTGTCCCACGTGTCAGCCATGTCATCATCCATATCAGCGGTCAACAAGTCAACTTCGCCATGTGTCACGCCACGTCATCAGCCACGTCACAAGGTCAACCAAGTCAACTTGCCACGTCAGCATCAGGTAATCACAGCATGACACGTGTCGCCACGTGTCGCAATCCTATTGTGCCGACAATTGCAATGTCGCGTCATCGCCACGTCAGCATGAAGTCATCACAATAATTGAGTCTTAGCCGCCTTGCCACGTGTCGTGTTAACAGTCAGCTGCCTTGCCACGTGTCGCCTCCTCAGCTTGCCACGTCGAACTGTTCTAGCGTCGCGAAGCTGGCTTGGCATCGCGACGCTAAAACCAAATTTTGCCTATAAATTCAGATTCAAATTTCAGAATTCGACACACCATTCTCTCTCTTCTATTCCGTGTAAAGAGAGAGTTTCTCTCTCTAGAATCTTTAGTTTTTAATTTTTTTTACTTTTGTAATTAATTTTTAATTACGTTTTGTAATAATAGTAATTTACTTTCTTTACTTTTTATAGTTTTTACTATTTACCATGAGGAGGTAACTTCCTCAGCTAGGGTGAAAGGTAATTCTTTTACTATTGCTATTTAGATTAATCTCCCTTAAAAATAATATATTTACTATTTAAAATACTGATTAATAAAGGATACCGCTATATTGGTCGGTTGGCAATTCAATTTAATCTGGTTTAAACCTGACTAATCAAGGAAACCGCTATATTGGTCGGTTGGTAAGTTTATTTTCTGTTGGTTTGAACCTGATTAATCAAGGATACCGCCAGATTGGTCGGTTGGTAAATTTATTTTGGTACCGCCTTTATGGCTGGATTATGGACAAATATTACCACCTATATGGCTGGTTGGACTTAATTTGACTTAATTAGGATACCGCCAGATTGGTCGGTTGGTAAAATTTTATCACAAGTTTATATATTATTTTATGGGAGATATCTAAATTAGTAGTAGTAAAAGGAATTCCTTTTACCTTAGCATTTTATTTTATTGTAATTTACCTTTCAGTATTTACTTTACCGCTTTTTTACTTCAAGTCTTTTATTTTCAAGTTTTCACCATCCCTAGTTATGTGTTGTAACTAAATTAGTTATCTGGGGTTGTGATGACTTTTAATATCACCGTTTTATAAGGGGTTAAATTATAGCTTGGGTAATATAAAGTTTTATTTATTGAGTCTTAATCTTAATGCTTTTTAATTAACTGGCCATTAATAAAATTGATTAGGTAAACTTAAAATGAACTAGACATAGAGATTTTAAGTTTAAGACCTCAGACTCAATAGCCCACGATCTTCCTTGAGGATAGATAACCATTTAATAGATTTCCTTACATGATAGGAATATACCTGTCGGGCGGGGGTAGCCATAATTGGAACTTAAACTTAATGAATCCAGATAATTTGGTTGACATAGACATATGGTTCAATTGGGTTAAACTGGGTATTTGTGTCTGACCATCGACAGAGGCTTACACATAATTTAGTGTTCCAGGTTAATAAATCAATATATTACCCAACTTTAAGATAACCACTTCATCTTTAAAATGATATTGGAAGAAATCACAACCCTAGATAGTTTTTAATATTGAATTTTCTTAAAACCTATTTTCGACAATTTTATTTACTTGCTTTTAAATTTAGAATCGTCACCATTTCAAATCAATCAATCAACCTGTTAGATACTAGTAATCATTCGACCTCATAAAATTAATAGATTAGATATTAAGTCCTCGTGGGATCGATATTTTTATACTACTTGAACGATACGTGCGCTTGCGTTATACGTGTGTGTTTACGCCGGTCAGTTGTTGATGACTTTAGCCACCTTATTTGGCATTTATGTTATATTGTCTAGATTATTAAATGACTATTAAGGGCATAGCCTTTAAATAGCCATTAGTTAGCAAGTTAGGATGTTTTGGTATTTTTACACCTACTAGGATTTCTTTCATTGTACTATATATTGTAACATTTCTTTCCTAATGAAATAATCATCCAATTTCGAAAATTAGCTTCATTTTGAAAGCTTGGCTTTGTCCCAAAATTTCTTAAGGGATGGATTCCCCTTATTTCATACAATCGACTTATCTAAGGTGTGGCAACCTTAGTGGCATCTCCGTGTTAGCAGAACATTACAAGGAATCATCTTAAGGGTTCTCAAAGACAAGTTCTTTGTGGGTCTTCTTTGTGGCCTTGGAAGGGTTTTGTTCCTACAAAATCAAATTTGCGGTGCTTGGGGTTCTATCCGTTGTGATGGGTTTGCTTGGCCTTAAACATCCAAGTGAGTTCCGCGTCATTTGGTATCAGAGCTTAGGGTTCCAAGGTCTGATTTTTCCTGTCTTTACTTTGTGTTTTTGATTTAGTCTTTATTGTGTTTGTTGGTCATCAAGATACTTATTCATCTTGATTATTACTTTTTGTGTTTTTTAAGTGTTTTTGCATTTCTGATCTGTCAGTGACCTGCATACCGGTTCCATAACGGCCTCAATACCGGTGTACCTTAAGATTACATAGCTACTGGAATCGGTAAGAAACCATACCGGTCACATATTGGTCTTCATAAACCCATACCGGTTAACCTGTGAGTAAAACACAGCTACTGGAACTGGGAAGCAACCATACCATACTCCAAACCGGTCAACACATAGAAATTTTTTGAGAGCTCCAGTGATCTGAAGAGCAAAAAAAAAAGTAAAAAAGTTCAAAATTTTGGTTGAATTTCATTGGTTCTATTTTATCATTTGGGTGTCTGTGAAGGGTAATTCAATAAAATTTCTATTGAGGCACCAAATTTCCGTCCGAATTTGCATACGTCCGCAATTGTTTGCATGCTTGTTTGTTTGTTGTTCTTGTTTATGATTTCTATATTCCAATTATTCTAGTTGTAGGTCTTCTTTGAATTGAGTCTACGTATTTGTTAATTCTTACTCGCATGACTATGTTTGCCCTATATTGGTTTCTTGTTGTCTATGCTAGCTTGAAGACTACACATTGTTATGAGCTTTTTGTAAGTCATATTCATACTATATTGAGTGCAAACCCGAGTGGAGTGGAGTGATACGTATTTGAGTGTAAACATGTGAGCGTGTGAGATTGTGAGGTTATATAATTTTGTTCACATATTTGTTTCCTCTAATATGTTTGTTGAAGTTTTGAGATTGCAGGTACTAGTTTGACAGTGGATGAGAAGCTTGAGGCTTTAGAAAGGAAGTTTATGGATATGATTGAAAACATGAATGCTAGTTTCAATAAGTTATCTAGGGAAGTAGAGAGTAATCAAATAGGCAGTGTTCCCAGAGCACCACTGACCGGCGTAAACACACACGTATAACGCAAGCGCACGTATCGTTCAAGTAGTATAAAAATATCGATCCCACGAGGACTTAATTCCTACTGTTGTTATAATTGTTGAATCTATTTATTTACAAATATCTAATTAAATGGAGAAGAGAATGATTGTTTGATTGGTTGAAAGTGGTTTTACAAAATAAATAAATAAATAAAAGACAAAAGAAAATACTAAGGAAAATAACAAAAGACACAAAGATCTAGGGTCGTGAATCCTTCTAATATCTTTTAAAAGATGAAGTGGTTATTTTATGTTTGTGTAATAAATTAGTTTACTAACCTGGAACACTAAATTATGCAAAAGCCTCTGTCGATGGTCAGACGCAAATACCCAGTTTAACCCAATTGAACCATATGTCTATGTCAACCAAAATATCTGGATTCATTAAGGTTAAGTTCCAATTATGGCTACCCCCGCCCGACAGGTATATTCCTATCCTGTAAGGAAATCTATTAAAGGGTTATCTATCCTCAAGGAAGATCGTGGGCTATTAAATCTAAGGCTGAACCTAAAATCCCTATGTCTAGTTCATTTTAGATTTACCACATCAATCTTATTGGTGATCAGACAAAAAGAAGCATTAAGCTTAAGATTTAATAAGTAAACCTTTAAATTACCCAAACTATAAAATAACCCCTTATAAACCGGTGATATTAGAATTCATCACAACCCCAGATAACTAACACATAACTAAGGCTAGTAACAACTTAAAAGTAAAAGACATAAAGTAAAAATACTGAAAAGTAAAAGACATAAAGTAAAAACTGAAAAGTAAAATAAAATAAAATGCTAAGGTAAAAGGAATTACTTTTACTACTACTAATTTAGATATCTCCCATAAAATAATATATATACTTGTGATAATAATACCAACCGACCATATAGGCGGTATCCTGATTAAGTCAAATTAAGTCCAACCAGCCATAAAGGCGGAACCAAATTAAATTACCAACCCGACCATCTGGCGGTATTCTTTATTAGTCAGGTTTAAATCAGATTAAAATGAATTACCAACCGACAATCTGGCGGTATCCTTTTTAAGTCAATATTTTAAATAGTGAATATATTATATTTAAGGGAGATTAATCTAAATAGCAATAGTAAAAGAATTACCTTCACCCTAGCTGGGGAAGTTACCTCCTCATTACTGAAAAGTAAAAACTGAAAAATTAAAGAAAGAAAAGTATTGTGCGTAAAAGTAAATTGCGGAAAGTAAAAACTGAAAAGTAAAGAAAAGAAAGTGCGAAACTGAAAATAAATTACTGAAAATTAAAAATAAACAAACTAGATACAATCTTCTTATTTATTCATTAAGAATTTCAAAGAAGAAAGTATGAATTTTACAAATTAAATGGCTTGGTATTTATAGGCAAAATTTTGCCACCATCAAATCATCAATCAATTTCTCCACCAATTACATTATTAATTTCTCCACTAATTACTCCACCAAATCCATAATTGCTCCACTAATTTCTTATCTTGTTTGGTGTTGATTTGATAATTTTTATTAATTATTAATTAATTAATATTTTTCTTTGAAAATGATTGATAATGACTTTTAATAATTACACTCCACACACTTCTGGATGGTTCATCAATTTAGGTCATGAAATATTCAGAATTCGAAAATATTTTCTCTTTGAAAGTTTTAGATCTTTGCGTTTTCTTTAATCTGGAACTTGAATCAGCTCAATCCGATATCTGAGTAAAAAGTTATGCCCAAAATACGACAGATGCACAAAACTGGAATTTCCAAAACTGCACTTCGTCCAAACGCCCTTTCAAGTTTCCAATCTCCAAAATTAATATATCAAGTCCAATAATTGCCCTTATTTGATCCACATTTCATCCTAAATGATTTCATTGAGTCCCGATATTATTTTATCTGCAAATAAAATAAAACATATCAAAACGTTCATCAAACCCGAGAAACTAAACAAAATATTAAGTAAAAGGGGCGGTAAATATTGATATATTTTCCGCTCATCACACCCCCAAACCTAACATTTTGCTAGTCCTCGAGCAAAACAACAAAATAAAATTAAAATTAAACTAAGCCACTTTCGTAGGGATCACGGTTGCATTTAGCATATGCAACAAGCCTTTAAACCCCTAGGTGTCCCTAGTGGACGAGTTGTAGTCTCGTGAGGGCTTACAGCAATGATACCCACAAATATTTTACAAAAGTAAAAAGTTAGTTAAAACTAATGCACACAAAAGCAAAAAGACAAGCGAAAAGAGAATAAAGATGTTAGTGACTAATCAGGTGAAACTTTTACTCCAAGTTACTAGTTGTTTTGTTTCTTTCTAAATTACCGAATAAGTAAATTCTCCGATTATTTTTACCATTCTTCATATACACAGCCAACATAATATTAAACAACTCATTTTTGCCCACAACAGTCATAAGTGAAGTTGATAAGAGAGTAATATTTTTGTCCTAAAGTTCTATCAGATTTCACACCTTTTTGGAGCAATGGAATAATTTTTCTGATTTTTCTGATTTTTTCTTTGCTTTTTCTGAATTTTGACTTTTTATTTATATACAATACCTTCCGTCTATGTAGCGAGCTTTGGGTCGGTGGCTCCCAAACCAGTTGGCTTTAGGGCACCAGGTGTTAAGACACCCCTACGGACTTAAATACTCAGACTTCAGATATATATATTTTTTGCAGCATCTTTGATCCATGTAACGAGCTTTGGGCCAATGACTCCCAAACCAGTTGGTTTTAGGGCACTAGATGTTAAAACACCCTTAAAGACTTAATAACCCGGATCTTAGATACTTTATTTTTGTACATCAGAATTTTTTTTTTTTTTTTTTTTTTTTTATTCCATAACTATTTATAGATGCTTCCTCCAATTAAACTAGAGCACGGAATATTACAAGCTTTTCAATTACAGCTCATGTCTGTATGTTACTATGCATGTTGATAATACCTGTCAAATGAGCATATGAAGATTCATTTTAGTCAGTATTATGGAGAATTCACAAATTAAATAATTCAAAATGAAATAAACAAAAATTAACTTGTTTCGAAATAAATGGTTTGAAATACGTCTCAAGAGTGGAAACTCCTTACTCAGCTATCTCTTACCAATTTCACCTTTTTAGTCAAAATAAAAACATAAAAATGCAAAATATTTTTGTAATTTTTGAAAATTTTTCAATTTTTTTTTGTATTTTTCGAAAAATTTTGGACTAAAAATAAAAATAACAATACAAACAAGTACTATTAACTATACCTCACCCCCAAACCTAAATGAGACATTGTCCCCAATGTCTTAAAAAGTAGAAGAAGAGTTTAGAAAATCGTACCTGATTAGTTGAAATTCTACAGGAAATTAAAGGTTAAGATCCAAATTAATCCTACGCCTCTTACCACGATCATCTTCGGACCAATTTATCTTTGATATGATAGGGTCAACTTTTGGTTCATAGGCTATGAGTTGGTCAATTAGATCTGGAGCAGTTCTGGCAGTGAATAAGAGTTCTCTCATAGGTTTTGACACGAACCCATTTCTCCGAGCATCATCAAGAAACACACAAAGAAAATCGTAAAACCCATCAACGTTAAGTAGTCCAAGCGGTTTCTGGTGTATGTTCAGGTTCGCCCAAGATAGTACTATAAAAATTTCCTCCAATGTGCCCAAGCCTCCTGGCAAAGCAATAAAAGCATCAGAACGGTTAATCATTTCTACCAGTCGTTCAGACATACCTGGCACGATCAGTTCCTCTCCGTTTGATGATCCAATAAGATTTGCCTCTGCCAAGGGTTTTGGAATGATTCCCAAAACATGACTGCCTCCTTCCTGTACGGCCTTTGAAACGATCCCCATAAGTCCGAGATTGCCTCCGCCATATATTAAGTGCATATTCCTTGCTGCTAAGACTCGACCCAATTCATGTGCTGCTTCTATGTATTGTGGTTTAGTACCAACAGTACTACCGCAAAACACACAAATGTTTTCAACTCGTCTTTTTGAAGTGGCTTCCATTTTTTTTTTTATGTATTTCTTTCTCAACTCTGGATGCCTTCAAAAGTGCAATGACGGGCTAATTTATAGTACCTGAAAAGGGTGAGTAATAATAGCACTAATATCTTCCAAAGGACGATTGTTAGCTAAACAACAAATGAAATCGTGAAAGGTCAAAAAGTCTGGATCCTGTCTACGAAAATAAAGATAATTACAATAGAAAAGCGAATCAAAGAATAATTAAGGCAACGGAATTGTGTACGCAATACGCCACTCGCTCAGTATAAATTCATTAGGATGTGTCTCAAGATTTCATTCCTTACTCAGCCATTTAATGAATTGTTTCTCTTCTTTGATTGCCAAACACAATTCCTTCTGTCTTAAAATGCTTCGTTTGTGCCTTTCCCTACAAAATAACACACAAAATTAAAAAGTTCACACAAATATGAAAACAAATATACAAAAAATTGCATGGGTTGCCTCCCTGCTAGCGCTAAATTTTTCGTCTTCAGCCAGACGTGACTGAAATTCATCTGTAAGGAGGTTTCAATGTCGTTTTAGATGTCCGATCAAAAAAACAATCCCGTGAGCGTTGCTTTTGAAGGGTCTCTTCCAACGGTAAGGTGGCAAAAAGAGTTTTGTCCCATTCAGTGCTCGTGCCACCTTTTTGCTCTTGTTGTTCCAGTGGTTCCTGCAAAGAAAGAAAGAAAATCAGGAGGTCTATATGGTGCTTGACTTGGAATGGAAGTTCCATTCTGTCAAGCTTCTGGGGATATCTTTGATTTGTACTCCCCAAAACAGCGATGTTTCTCCTGAATGCTCTGGATCTTTATTAAGGTCAGACATTTGCTCCTCCATTTGCTCTGCTTCTTCTCCACCTTTTCTTCACAGATGAATTGTAAAATTTTTGTATTCAGCTCTTCATCTGTCATCTGTGAAATACATGCTCATAAAGTATCTGCTGAGGATGTAAAGATGTTTCTGACATTAGGTTTTCATCCTCTGATACGACTGGAATGGATGGTTCAGGTAGATCTTCTTCAAACATCATGGTAAAGCATGCTCCAAGATCTTCATTTTGAGGATTAATGTTTGATCCTCCGTTGTTGGTGCAGTTGGTACAAATAGATCAGCTTCATCCTCGTCAGAATCTGAATAATAAAAGTCAAATTGAGACTTTACCGGTTCGGGCTCCTGAACTGATACCTCTGGTTGTTGATACTGCTCAGCCTCCTCCTCTGTTGAAGTGTCTTTGTGAAATGATTGGTACTTGAAGGCTTCATCAGTGTCATCTGAAACTGGTTCTTGAGGTATGTAGTTCTGGTTTTCTGTTAATTGTCTCATTTGATCTGTCATCCTCTGAATGAATTCTGATTGTCTCTGAATACTTTCAAGTTGCTTCAGGCTTGTTTCAAGCATTGTATCCAACTTTTCGTCTCGTTTCTTGGAAATTTTTTTGAGCATATCAATCAATTGTTCTTCCTCTGATGGTTCTGGTTTTTGTTGAGGATAGTAGGTGGATGGTGGATAAGATGGAAAGTATGATGGTTCTGGCATCCAGTGATAATTGTTGGGCTGGACAACAGGCCTCAGAAAACCGGACTGTTGCTCCCAGATGTGGGGTGTATCTTCTTGTAAAGCTCGTAATCTTTCAATCTCCCAATAGTGTTCCATTTTTCAATCACCTGAAAATAAAAGAAATAAAAATTACAAAATAAAAATAAAGAAAATTAGATAGAAGTAAATTGGATAGTTTCAAAATTAACAACTCAAGAAATATAAGTCCCCGGCAACGGCGCCAAAAACTTGACCGGCGTAAACACACACGTATAACGCAAGCGCACGTATCGTTCAAGTAGTATAAAAATATCGATCCCACGAGGACTTAATTCCTACTGTTGTTATTAATTGTTGAATCTATTTATTTACAAATATCTAATTAAATGGAGAAGAGAATGATTGTTTGATTGGTTGAAAGTGGTTTTACAAAATAAATAAATAAATAAAAGACAAAAGAAAATACTAAGGAAAATAACAAAAGACACAAAGATCTAGGGTCGTGAATCCTTCTAATATCTTTTAAAAGATGAAGTGGTTATTTTATGTTTGTGTAAAATTAGTTTACTAACCTGGAACACTAAATTATGCAAAAGCCTCTGTCGATGGTCAGACGCAAATACCCAGTTTAACCCAATTGAACCATATGTCTATGTCAACCAATTATCTGGATTCATTAAGGTTAAGTTCCAATTATGGCTACCCCCGCCCGACATGTATATTCCTATCTTGTAAGGAAATCTATTAAGGGTTATCTATCCTCAAGGAAGATCGTGGGCTATTAAATCTAAGGCTGAAACCTAAAATCCCTATGTCTAGTTCATTTTAGATTTACCACATCAATCTTATTGGTGATCAGACAACAAGAAGCATTAAGCTTAAGATTTAATAAGTAAACCTTAAATTACCCAAACTATAAAATAACCCCTTATAAACCGGTGATATTAGAATTCATCACAACCCCAGATAACTAACACATAACTAGGGCTAGTAACAACTTAAAAGTAAAAGACATAAAGTAAAAATACTGAAAAGTAAAAGACATAAAGTAAAACTGAAAAGTAAATAAAATAAAATGCTAAGGTAAAAGGAATTACTTTTACTACTACTAATTTAGATATCTCCCATAAAATAATATATATACTTGTGATAATAATACCAACCGACCATATAGGCGGTATCCTGATTAAGTCAAATTAAGTCCAACCAGCCATAAAGGCGGAACCAAAATAAATTACCAACCGACCAATCTGGCGGTATCCTTATTAGTCAGGTTTAAATCAGATTAAAATGAATTACCAACCGACCAATCTGGCGGTATCCTTTTTAAGTCAATATTTTAAATAGTGAATATATTATATTTAAGGGAGATTAATCTAAATAGCAATAGTAAAAGAATTACCTTTCACCCTAGCTGGGGAAGTTACCTCCTCATTACTGAAAAGTAAAAACTGAAAAATTAAAGAAAGAAAAGTATTGTGCGTAAAAGTAAATTGCGGAAAGTAAAAACTGAAAAGTAAAGAAAAGAAAGTGCGAAACTGAAAATTAATTACTGAAAACTAAAAATAAACAAACTAGATACAATCTTCTTATTTATTCATTAAGAATTTCAAAGAAGAAAGTATGAATTTTACAAATTAAATGGCTTGGTATTTATAGGCAAAATTTTGCCACCATCAAATCATCAATCAATTTCTCCACCAATCCATTATTAATTTCTCCACTAATTACTCCACCAAATCCATAATTGCTCCACTAATTTCTTATCTTGTTTGGTGTTGAATTGATAATTTTTATTAATTATTAATTAATTAATATTTTTCTTTGAAAATGATTGATAATGACTTTTAATAATTACACTCCACACACTTCTGGATGGTTCATCAATTTAGGTCATGAAATATTCAGAATTAGAAAGTATTTTCTCTTTGAAAGTTGTAGATCTTTGAGTCTTCTTTAATCTGGAACTTGAATCAGCTCAATCCGATATCTGAGTAAAAAGTTATGCCCAAAATACGACAGATGCACAAAACTGGAATTTCCAAAACTGCACTTCGTCAAAACGCCCTTTCAAGTTTCCAATCTCCAAAATTAATATATCAAGTCCAATAATTGCCCTTATTTGATCCACATTTCGTCCTAAATGATTTCATTGAGTCCCGATATTATTTTATCTGCAAAATAAAATAAAACATATCAAAACGTTCATCAAACCCGAGAAACTAAACAAAATATTAAGTAAAAGGGGCGGTAAATATTGATATATTTTCCGCTCATCAACCATCACCTCAGCATATACCACCACCTCAGAATGTGGCACCACGACGTATACCACTAGATGAAGAAGAAGCTGAAAATGAGTTTGATAATTATGATGATCTTAATTATGAGGAGGAGAGATTTCAGCGAGGGTCTGATAGGAGGCCTAATAGGAGGTTTGATAGAAAGAATGATATGAGAGATAGACGGTTTGATGGTAGAGGTGCATTTGGTGATAGACGTTAGGATTATGACATGAGAGGTTATGGTAGACATGGTGATATTGATGGTGATTCGAGCAGCATCAAGATCAAGATACCAAACTTCCGGGGTAAGAATGATCCTGAAGCGTATTTAGAGTGGGAGAAGAAGATCGAGTTGATTTTCAATTGTCATCATTACTCTGATGAGAAGAAGATCAATCTGGCAGCCATGGAATTCACTGATTATGTGATGATTTAGCGAGATCAGATTGTCACCAACCGAATGAGGAATCATGATAGGCTAATTTAGACATGGGAAGAACTCTGAGGTCTCATGAGGAAACGGTTCATACCCATCCATTACTACCGAGAGTTGTATCAAAAACTACAACATTTGTATCAAGGGGCCAGAAGTGTAGAGGATTACTATACTGAGATGGAGGTTACCATGATCAGGGCGAATGTAGTGGAGGATGCAGAGGCTACTATGGCACAGTTTCTAGGGGGCATGAACAGAGAAATTGCCAATATGGTGGAGTTGCGTCATTATGTTAATTTAGAGGATATGCTTCACATGGCTATCATGGTTGAGAGGCAATTGAAGAAGAAGTCTACATCCAAATTTGTTACTCAGACTACTTCTGCATAGAAGAGGAAATGGATTCCTAATGATCGACGAGATGGAGGCTTTAACAAGCCAAGACCCGAACCTAGTACTATGGGTAAAGAAGTTGCAGAACCAATAAATGCTAGACCGAAACCTGAGAGTACAACACCAAAGACTAATGACATCAAGTGTTTCAACTGTTTGGGCATGGGAGACTATGCTTCACAGTGCCCCAACAGGCGCAGCTTAGTGATTGATAAGAAGAGTGGTGAGGTACATTCTACCGACAGTGAGGTTGAGGATGATGATGATGTGCCTGAGATTGAGGATACTAGTGACAGAGAGAGAGCTGCATATCCGCTGGATAACTTGTCCTTAGTTGTCAAGCGTGTTTTGAGTGCACAAATTGTTGAGAATGAGAGTGATCAGCAGAGGGAGAACATATTTCATACTAGATGCCGTGTGAATGGCAAGAGGTGTAGTATGATCATTGATGGCGGAAGTTGTACTAATGTCGCAAGTACAACATTAGTTGAGACGTTGGGATTAGATTGCTTGAAGCATCCCAAGCCTTACAAGTTGCAGTGGTTAAATGATTGTGGGGAAATAAAGGTGACTAAGTAGGTATTATTGAGTTTTACCATTGGGCTATACACGGATGATGTCCAATGTGATGTGATACCGATGCATGCAGGACATATTCTTTTGGGCAGGCCATGGCAGTTTGATAGGAAGGTCATACACGATGGGTTCAAGAATAAGTAATCCTTTCAGCATAAGGGAAAACCCATTACCTTATACCCACTTACACCGAAGCAAGTCCATGAGGATCAAGTCAAGTTGCAACTTGAGAGGGATAGAGAGAACGAGAGTGCAACACAGCCTTGGAGAAAACACGTGAGGGGAGTGTGATCGATCCTAGCAAGGAAAATAAGGCTAAAGGCTTGAGTGTTCCCAAGGGAAGTGTGAGTGAACTTAAGGGGGAAACAAAAGGGCGAGTGAAAAAGAACTTCTAAATGGGTGAGGGTGAAGCTAGGAGAGCTTTTAAGGCTAACAAGCTTATGCTTTTGCTATTCTACAAGGAAAGTTGTGTTTGTATTGCCAATATTGACCCTTTGCTTACTGTGTCTATTTCATCTCTTTTGTAGGAATTCAAAGATGTGCTGACAAAGGACATTCCTAGTGGTCTTCTACCCATTAGAGGTATTGAGCACCAGATAGATTTCATACCTGGCGTAGTCATTCCCAACAAACCAGTCTATCGAAGTAATCTAGAGGAAACGAAGGAACTTTAGAAGCAAGTGAGGGAGTTGATGGAGAAATGGTTTGTCATAGAAATTATATGTCCATGTGCGGTACCAGTTCTTCTAGTTCCTAAGAAAAATGGGTCGTGGCGTATGTGCGTTGACTGTCGAGCGATCAACAATATAACAGTAAAGTATCATCACCCTATTCCTAGACTAGATGACATGTTGGATGAATTGTATGGTTATAAAAATTTTAGTAAGATTGATTTAAAAAGTGGATACCATCAAATTCGCATGAGAGATGAAGATGAGTGGAAAACTGCATTTAAGACCAAGTATAGCTTGTATGAATGGTTAGTTATGCCATTTGGTCTTACAAACACACCTAGCATATTTATGAGATTGATGAATCATGTTATGCGTGCATTTATAGGTAAGTTTGTTGTAGTTTATTTTGATTACATCTTAGTTTACAGTAAAACATTAGATGAACATGTTACACATTTGAGGCATGTTCTTGAAGTGTTTAGGCAGGAAAAACTGTATGCTAACTTTGGTAAGTACACCTTTTATATGGATAGGATTGTTTTCCTTGGTTTTGTTGTAAGTGTAGATGCCATTGAAGTTGATGTAAAGAAGCTAAAGGCAATTCAAGATTGGCCTACGCCAACAACTGTGACAGAAGTCAGAAGCTTCCATGGATTAGCAAGCTTCTACCACAGGTTTGTTAGAGACTTCAGCAGGATTGCAGCACCAATGACTGAAGTGGTGAAGAAAACTGTTAGCTTCAAATGGGGAGAAGATCAGGAGCGTGTATTCCAGGATCTTAAAATGAAGTTTGCAGTGCACCAGTTTTGGCACTACCCGACTTTGAGAAGACATTTGAGATTGAGTGTGACGCATCCGGGTGAGGCATTGGAGCGATCTTATGCAAGAAAAGCGACCAATAGCTTAATTTAGTGAGAATCTGAATAGAACAGTTTTGAGGTACCCCACATATGACAAAGAGTTGTATGCGCTAGTGAGAGCCCTTGAGACTTGGCAGCATTATCTGTGGCCTCGAGAGTTTGTGATCCATACAGATCTTGAGTCGTTGAAGCATTTGAAGGGCCAAGGTAAGTGTAGACACTACATTTTTGCATAGAAGCCCGATGATGAGCCTCGTATGGAGGTACTACCCGATAAGTTGCGGAAGTCACGGGAAACGGACGTCGGAAGGGAAAATTCAAAAATAAGTACATCATCAGATTTTTTTTCCTCGCAACCCACACCAAGCCACACGCTCAGGCCCACAAAATCCAATCCAAAATATTCAAAACACATTTAACACATGCCAAAATCCAATTAAATCACATTCCAAATTAAAAATAATTCCCCCACCAAAAATACACAAATATTATTTCCCTAAATAAATTAATTAAATACACCCCATAATTGCTTGATTTGTTCCCTTTTTAAGCCATGTACAAACAAGAAAACCCTAACATGCACTATTATAAAAAGAGACCAAAATCCAAACCCTGGACTCTCTATGGCACTCACTTTCTCGGCCACAACCAAAAAAATAATAAACCCTAATTAGCTCGCTCATCAATCTCTCTCTCTCATCAACTCTCGGCTCTCTCTCTCTCATCTCTCTGATTCACGCACAAGAAACCCTAAACCATTGACATGACTCACACTCATAACTCTCGACAAATGGCTCCCTCTCAAAAACTCACTCGGCCATATCCACAATCATCACTCTCATTCTCTCTCAATGGACACTTCCCAAAAGCAATAACTCTCGGCGACGAAACCCATTCACACACATTATCGATCAAACAAAAGCTTCAAACAACAAACCCAACTGATCGAGTAAACAATAAAATCTAAACACAAACCTTCACCTAGCTCTCTCTCACTCAAGACACGCGCATAGCAGCCACCAAGTCTCCTCACTAACCGACACATAGCCCTCACTTAATAGCAGTTAACCGTGAGAAACAAGCCTTAAGCCACCAACGTAAATCATCAGCAACAAAGTCGTGAATCCTAGCCATTAACAACCCTCATAACCGAACATAACACCCCCTTTATCGATCAAACAAATCAACCAACACAGCCCCGTTAACCACCGAAACACCCCTAAAAATAGTCCCCTATTTCACCCAAAAATAACTCCTTAAAACAGTCCTAAAACAACCGTGAAATAGTCCCGAAATATAACCAAAACAATGCCAAAACCTAGAAAAAAACAACAGCGAAACTGAATCAGAAAACAGAGAAATCAGCTCCTCAAAACAGCGAAACAGTGAATAAAATATTGAACCAGTGAACCAGAAAAGTTACGGAGCATTAACCCTTCCGGCGATGACGTAACGCACTTCTGAGGAGAAACTTAAAAGGTAAGACCTGAGGGCCCCATTTACTATTTATTTTTTCAATTATTTATTGTTATTTCCTCGCATGTATCTTTATGGTTCACGTCTATTATTTTTATCCATGTTGGGTTAATGATTGCGTGCTATCTCTTGCGGTATATCGGATGAAAACCCAGACGTAAATTCCGTAGCCGAATCTGAATGAACGGTAGTGCGGTCTGTACTTGGGATACAACTCCACGTACCGCTTGAGAAAAATTTCAAGCACATGTTTCATTTTTTATTTAATTTTATGTTCTTTCATTGTTCATGTTTTATTATTCTGTTATTTATTTTCCGCATGATATTGCCTTGTTTGTTTCTTTATGCATTGTTAATCTAGTGCACATGGGCTAATCATGTTGGGTTAAAGGTCCTCCATTCGAGGGAAATGCCTAAAGGCTACCTTTACCATGATGTTTTGCCACGCCGGACGAAATATGTTTGATTGAATGTGAAATATGTTCAGTCGGGAATACGAAGTCCCATATAGATGTCGGCCTTGGTCGCATCTCTTTTATTATTATGTTATTTACTTTTTACCTATTATTGCTTTGTTTATTCATGCATAGTTATCTAGTGCGCATGGGCTAATCATGTTGGATTAAATGTTAGTGTTCCTAGAACATGTCAAGATCATCTAAGAGTCATTTGTGTGTGAATAACTCAAAGAGAGTTATGGAATACTCACATTGATCGGATTTAGGATTTCAAAAATTCCTTCTTTGTTGGATGTGTTGGAAGCTTCAGAGCTTGAAATCGAGTTTCATACTCTCGGGTGAGTTTCCCTATCACCTTGATTCACTCCTTGAAGTGCTAGCTATGAACAAAATGAAAGAAAAATTCTTCCTCTTCAAAAGAGAAGCAATCGACATTTTGAGAGAAAAATGGGAGAGAGTGAATAGTTGGTTGTTTAAAAAACAAGTGTGTGTTATATATTGTTTTCCAAAACCATGTTGGTTAAAAGCAAGTGGTTTTATGAAAACCATTCACTTTAGCCAACTACCATTATCACATTTGACAAGTGATATGACTAGTGGGTCCCATACTTAAATTAAAAATTCAAGTTGAGTGGCTCAACACACTTCGGGCTCGGTTTCGTTTAATCCGATTAAACGAATTTTCCGTCGCAACGTAATTAAATCTAATTTAATTAAATAATAATGTCTCGCAAAATTATTATGGAAGTCGCTAACGAATTAATTCTAAATTAACTCGTTCGCTTGAATTAAAATCCAATTTTAATTCCGCGTTGAAATCTAATTTCAATTGATATATCCGATATATTATTTTAGTCCATTTAAATAAATTAAATAGAAAAATCCAATTTAACAATTAAATTTATTTTGCCGATTAATTCCAAATTAATCGCATTCTCTGTTCTCGACGAATTTAATCCCATATAAATTCTCGTCGCAATTAATCCCAGATTAATTCTTTCTCTTTTAATTAATCCCAGATTAATTCATTGCCGTAATTAATCCCAGATTAATTTTCTCTTCATAATTAATCCATATTAATTTTCTGTTCGAGTCAAATCTCAACGGTGAAACTTCAGGAAGCGACCCAAGAGATCCCTGGATATGTTTGCAATAAATACGGTCATCGAACTATCCGAATACGTGCGTACCCGGTACCATATTCTTACTGATTTACAAGATATGGTTGGCTTCTAGTAAAGCACCGTGCCAACCCAATTCTCCAGAAATATTCTTTAAAGGAATATGTAATCATTGTCAGGCGTAGTATACGCAGTATTGCGTATTACGATCCAGTATCGATATCACATGCTAGGCCTAGGGCTGGAATTGTGTCTGCCCCGTACGAAGCATATATCGGATCTCTGGCAACTAGTCTCTATAATCGGATAATCATGACCTAGTCATATTATCCCGATGACTGTAGTATTAAAGAGTACAAGTTCCGTATCCTACGTGATCATCAACTCAATATGACTGAAGTGATATTTCCATCTTGACATCACATCCAATACACTACGATTCTCAATATACCTAGAAGAGGCGTACTTAGAACCTGTTAATTAGAACCTGTTAAAGCCCTGGATGACCAAAACCAAAGTATACTGATTGTCGCAAGTATTAGCGATGCAAGTCTCAGGTTAAGACCAAATACACCTACCCTGATTCGGATTCCCATATACACATAATCATACTACCAATGGGATTCTGAGGGGTCTATCCAGAGCGAAGCTGTTTCCGTACCATCGGTAAACAGAATCTCCAATTACACTTGCATGAGTATCCAATACCCAAATATATGAGAACTATGTCGTTATGCCTCCATAATACGCACAAGTGTAATACAAGCCTATTCCGCATTATCGATGTCCAGTCTCGATAATACTACGACTAGGGATATTTAATGATTAATACTTAGTGGATTAATATTGTCTCATATCTTATTAATTCGGTACTAATCATATGGACTTTTATCATTTATATATCTTGGTAATCTAATTACAAATGACAAATGAGCAATTTCTTTTGTCACATAGTTAATTTGTACAACAACGCCTTGTTCTGTACAAATAGTGATGCTATGGGTAATAATTATCCAACAATCTCCCACTTGGCCTATAGCCAATCACTCAAATGTCCTACACTTGAACCATGTACGGTTCGCTCAAACTTCTGCTAAGAAACACTTTTTGTCAGCGGATTTGCAATGTTATCATCTGATGCGTTTTATTCGATCATCACATCTCCACGATGTATGATCTGACGAATCAGATGAAATAGTTGAAGTATATACTTGGATCGTTGATGAGACCGTGGTTCATTAGCCTTTGATGTAGCCTAGCTCAGCTGCTAACAGAACTGCTCCTAAACCAATTATGATTATATAGATCCAAAATGCTTTTATTACTGCCTCAGCTGCAGCAATGTTCTGCTTTTTGTTATTTATTCGGCAACAGTATCTTGCTTGGATGATTTCCAGCTCACAGTTCCGTTTATTCAAACTAAATATGTACCCTTATTACGACTTAAAGTCGTCTTTATCGGTTTGGAAACTTGCAGCGGTGAACCTAGTTACCTCAAGTTCTCCTTTCCCAATATTTTAAAAACGCATCCTTAGTTCGTCTAAGATACTTAAGGATGTTCTTAACATCAATCCAGTGACCATCACCTGGATTGGCCTGATTGTGACTCCATATGCTCAAAGTATATGAGACACCAGGTCACGTACATAACAAGATGTACGAACACTAAGAGAGTGTCAGCAGCTTTCTAGATCTATCCTAGTAGATCTTTATTCCTAGAATAAAGTCTGCTTCTCCAAGGTATTCTATGGAGAATTTTAATGAAAGCCAAGCTTTCACCGATTACATCATAAGAATGTTATTGTTTATAAGAAATACATCATCAACTTATAGGACATTCATTATCAGTGCGCTCCCACTAACTTTCTTATATACACAAGAATCATATTCGTTTTTGAATGAAATCATATACCATTATGATCTCATCAAAACGTTGGTTCCGAGAATGCAATGCTTGCTTCAATCCATAAATGGATCGATTTAACTTGTAAACCTTGTTTGCCTGTTTTGGCACAACAAAACCGTCAGAATGTTGTAAACATCCTCCAAAAGGTTTCCTTTAAGGAAAGCGGTTTTGACGTTCCTCTGCCATATTTCATTATGAATTATGCAGCAATAACAAGCATTATCCGAATGATTTTTATCATGGCAACAAGTGAAAAAGTTTCATCTTTATCAACACCATGTTGATGACGATACCCTTTCGCTACAAGCCTAGCTCTGTACATTTGTATGTTGCCATCCATGTTTGTCTTCCTTAAAGTCTCATTTAGTACCAATAGGCACAACGCCTTCTGGTACATCAACTAGTGTCCAAACTTGGTTGTATGCATGGAATCCATTTCAGACTTCATAGTATTTCGCCATAAAAGGAGTCGATACCTTGTATCACTTCCTCATGCGTAGCCAGTTCTTCTTCCTAAATAAGATTAATATCTACATGAGGTGAGATCAGAAACCCATACCTCCCAGGTTGTTTTCTGACTCTCTCTGACCTACGCGGTTCTTGTGTATTCGAAGATTATTGGTACAGTTTCATCCATGATGAACTGTTGGTGTTCCGTGAGGACTCGGTGCCTTGCACAATATTACTTTCATTTTCATCGAGTTTTACTTTCCTCCCACTTACCACTGCATATAGGAATTCCTCTTTGGAAAGCAGCATGGAGAGAAACAATTACATTGTTCTCTTGTGAGTTGTATAAGTACTATACTTTGGTTTCCCTAGGACAACCTACAAATAGGCACTTATCCGATTTGGGTTCTAGTTTGGTATCATCGAAACATTCAATTATATGCCCAGCATCCCAAATCATCAGGAATAAGAAACCGATTTCTTTCCTGTTCATATCTAATATAGAGTCTGTCAAACAGACTTTCATGGAACCTTATCCAAAATAAATATTGCACTGTTTAATGCGTATCCTCAGAAGGAAATTGGTAGCTCAGAGCGACTCATCATTAACCTTACCATGTCCAACAAAGTTCAGTTTCTCTGTTCGGACGCACCGTCAAATTGAGGTGTCCCGGGAGGAGTGACTGTGAAAGAAACCATACTCTTTCAAGTAATCTTGAAACTCATATGTTTAAATATTTTACACTATGGTCCGACCGTAATGTTTTTAATACTTTTACCGGTCTGTTTTCTTATACTTCGTGTCGAAACTCTTTGAATTACTCAAAAGTTTCTTACTTGTGTTTCATAAGATACACATAACCGTAACGCGATGCCACATCCATAAAGGTTACGAATTATTCATATCCACCTCTAGCCTAGCTAGACATGGGCCCACTTACGTCACTATGAACGAGGGCTAACAGATCGATGGCACTTGCACTTTTACCAAGTAAAATGTGTTTTAGGCATTTTGCCTAATAAACTAGATTCGTAGACATCATTTGAATTAGAATCAAATCCGTCCTAGTAGCCATTCTTCGAAAGTATGGATATACGAGTCTTGTTAATGTGTCCCAGACAACAATGCCACTTTTAAGTCTCAACAGATTTATTCAGTTTGAGCTTTTGTTTGTAATATTATATGTTTGAGATTCATTTATATTCTAAATATAAATATTGTTATTCACATCTAATGTGTTTATCTCAATATCATCTTTATAAACAAAACACTTAGTGTTCTAGAATATAAAGGTATACCCGCAACGAGTTGAACTAGATATAGAGTTAATATTTCTAGTCAAACTAGGTACATTATAACAGTTTCCTAATTGAAGTACATGCCGAAAGGGCATTTCCAAAACTTAGGTTTCTACAGCCAAAACAGAGACTCTCGTCCTATTTCCGACTCATAGGTCGATCTCATCTGAAACCAGTCTCCTGCTAATCAGCAGATCCCGCACATCAGTACATATATTTATGTACCACATCCAGTATCTAAAATATAATTTTAAAACCAGCAGTGGACATGTATATAACAAACATACCTGAAGCCGGAACCTTGTCCGTCTTCACTTCCTTCATTTCTGCCTTGTCCATATGGCAGTCACGCTTCCAGTGACCCCGTTTGCCACAGTTTAGGCAGACATCTTGGGATATGTCTTTTGTCTTCCCAGAAGACTGTGACGATTTTGCCTTTATCCCTTTTCACATCCCTAGAAGTCTTCGGCCAAGCCTAGACCTTCTGGGATGTAGAAGTAAGATGGGCATTGCGCTTCTTGCCCTTTTGCAAGCTCTGGCTCTGTCTCCTTGAGCATAGCCATTAACCCTGCAAGAGTTTTCTTATTGCAATTAGTACTTCTAAAATCTAAGAATAGATCTATGAAGATCCTTCAATTTCAATATCATATTATAAGGATCTAATCCTTAGTTCTGACGAAGAAATTAAGGAGTCATTGGGGCAAGCATATCGGATTGAGCACTAAAGTTATCTTCACCATAAGTCTTCCAAAGCTCATACTCCACTATTTGCTCAACTCCGGGCTCAGGCCCGAGATGTAACTCTATCAAATAAATTAAATTCTTGGCTCACAGGACTATCCTGAGGTTCTATTAACAAATTTGAAAATTGAAGCCGCTTAAAGACATTTTCACCCAGGATTATGTTTTAAACGCTAATCTTTCAGTTCATCTTGATTACTATAGTTCAACTATTCAATCAATGATTTCGGGTACAATCTAATGTAATGATTACTATAGTCTAACTATATAATCAACTACTATTTGATTAGTTAAATTCAAATATATTGATTACTATAATCCAATTATATAATCAACTATAAATGAAGTAGTTTGAATACAGTCCAACTGTTTAATTAAAACAATAATTGAATATTAGTCCAACTAATATATATAAATATTTTAATGACGGAAAATGAAATGAGCGCGTGTTGGCAAGTAGTTAAACGAAATTACAAATTTAATACTTGCCTCCCACTATTTTTCGGCGAGCCTCTAACCCTCAGTGGAGTACTCGGGAAACCTATTTTCCAGTGGGCTAGGATCCCGTTAAATAACACACAACCTTGACTTTGTCCAACAAGTTGTATGAAACTTAACTAGGTAGATCTCTAAGATCAATTGGATCACATCCAATTCCTAGATCCAGTAGGTGGACCTCCAAGTCCGAAACATATTTCCAATATATGCCAATATATCCGATATATTCCCTAACCTTTTTCCTCTGAATCAACTAAGTCTTGGCTTTGGCTCAACAAGCTTAATGAAACCAGTTAAGCGTGACCCATTGACAGTAGGAAAGCTTCGTAATCGAGGCCGATGAATAAGAAGTGACCTTGACTTTGGCCAACAAATCACAACTTGCCCAAGGCGTACGATATGGAACAACGCCTTCATGATTCAAACACATCCGCGATGGACAAAGGTCTTGACTTTGGCCAACAAACCAATGCCAATCTTGGATCTTGAGAGAGAATCACTCAATGGAAGGAAAAACGTTTAATATAAAATGAGGGTTTTTGCGTAAATTGGCAACCAATTTATTATCTTTGATTAGGTCTCATCATACACCCTTAAGCATGCATTCTAAAAGCATAATAAGGCGTGATAAAATTAATAATCATATGCCGATGGATATACAACAAATTGTTCCTAGAACAAATCTCTCTATTTCCTCTCTCCCGCTAGCACTATTCATACTTCTACCCAATTACATAATACTTCTAAAGAAACCTCATTTACATTGAGGGGAATATGTGAGAAGAGAAATACAATGAGAAAAGAGGTAATAGGCTGGACACGCATATCCAATTTAATAAATTCTAAATTTATACAACAATTTCCAAAATTTCCATCACCCATCTAATATCCATTTGATATACATTATTGATACATACATGCAAGTATTCACACAAAGCATGTTATCAATCAATCTAATCCAATTAATTAATCTTTGATTAATGACCATCCAATGTTCAAACAACGATTTTATTTACGCGAGTCCAACTCGTTTAAAATAAATACTCAATGTAAGTATTCTTGAATTATATCGAACTACAATTTTGAATCCGATTTAATTTGTATTCAATAATAATTCTTATTTAATTCCAAATAAAATAATTACACTTTCAATAGTGCCTTTAAAGACTTGGATGCCAAATCCAATCCAATTGGGTCTCAAAGGCCCAATTAGTATCCAATACTATTCAATTAAAGTCCAATGGGCTTTCAATTAATTCTTTAGGCATGGACTTTGGCAATTATGGGTCAAACCCAAGATGCCAAGGCCCAATTAGGAATCACCCTATGCCAAAAATCAATTTAGGCCCATTAGGCCCAACTAAAATTTTAATGGCCCAATTATCAGATTTGGACTTTATGGAAATGGTTTTAGGCCCAATTGGATCCAACCAATTATCCTAAACCAATCTTGGCCCAACCAAGCCCATTAAGCCCATATACAATAAATTAAATTAATATTATTCCAAATTACATATTAATCTAATTCAAGTGTAATTAACACAATTAATTAACTAACCTAATGTTTCCAAAACATTAAATTAATCCAATTAATTATGCTCTTTAATTCCAATTCATGTCCAACATAAATTGAAGCAAAACAATTCATTACATGCTCCATACTCACGGTTTTGGCAAGTGATTATCATACAATTTGATTTCAATCCAATTAAATCAACATCTATCATACATTTCATGCCAATTAACATATCCAATTGCTCACCATGAGCAACCTAGGGGTAATTTTCGGCCATGCATGTGAATTTGGGGAAAATTAATCTAATCAATTTTTCACAAAATCAATGATGCACAAATCCAATTCAACATCATATAAACTCAACCAAACCATAAATTTAAGAAAATCAAGCTCCAAACACAAAATTCCCAAAATAAAGTTTAAGAACCCTAGAATTCCAAATCAAACTTAGATCGCTCTGATACCAATGTTAGTGTTCCTAGAACATGCCAAGATCGTCTAAGAGTGATTTGTGTGTGAATAAATCAAAGAGAGTTGCGGAATACTCACATCGATCAGATTTAGGATTTAAAAAATTCCTTCTTTGTTGGATGTGTTGGAATCTTCGGAGCTTGAAATCAAGTTCCATACTCTCGGGTGAGTTTCCCTATCACTTTGATTCACTCCTTGAAGTGCTAGCTATGAACAAAATGAAAGAAAAATTCTTCCTCTTCCAAAGAGAAGCAATTGGCATTTTGAGAGAAAAATGGGAGAGAGTGAATAGTTGGTTGTTTCAAAAACAAGTGTGTGTTATATATTGTTTTCCAAAACCATGTTGGTTAAAAGCAAGTGGTTTTATGAAAACCATTCACTTTAACCAACTATCACCATCACCTTTGACAAGTGATGTGACAAGTGGGTCCCACACTTAAATTCAAAATTCAAGTTGGGTGGCTCAACACACTTCGGACTCGGTTTCGTTTAATCCGATTAAACAAATTTTCCGTCCCAATGTAATTAAATCTAATTTAATTAAATAATAATGCCTCGCAAAATTATTGCGGAAGTCGCTAACGAATTAATTCTAAATTAACTCGTTCGCTTGAATTAAAATTCAATTTTAATTCCGCGTTGAAATCTAATTTCAATTAATATATCTGATATATTATTTTAGCCCATTTAAATAATTTAAATAGAAAAATCCAATTTAACTATTAAATTTATTTTTCCGATTAATTCCAAATTAATCGCATTCTCTCTTCTCGACGAATTTAATCCCAAATAAATTCTCGTCGCAAATAATCCAAGATTAATTCTTTCTCTTTTAATTAATCACAGATTAATTTATTACTGTAATTAATACCAAATTAATTTTCTCTTTCATAATTAATCCCAGATTAATTTTATGTTCGAGTCAAATCTCAACGATGAATCTTCGGGAAGCGACCCAAGAGATCCCTGGATATGTTGGGAGTAAATACGGTCATCGGACTATCCGAATACGTGCGTACCCGGTACCACGTTCTTACCGATTTACAAGACATGGTTGGCTTCTAGCAAAGCATCGTGCCTACCCAATTCTCCAGAAATATTCTTTAAAGGAATATGTAATCTTTATCAAGTGTAGTATACGCAGTATTGCGTATTACGATCCAGTATCGATATCACATGCTAGGCCTAGGGCTGGAATTGTGTCTGCCCCGTACGAAGCATATAATCGGATAATCATGACCTAGTTATATTATCCCGATGACTGCAGTACTAAAGAGTACTAGTTCTGTATCCTGCGTGATCATCATCTCCATATGACTGAAGTGATACTTCCATCTTGACATCACATCCAATACACTACGATTCTCAGTATACCCAGAAGAGGCGTACACAGAACCAGTTAAAGCCCCGGACGACCAAAACTAAAGTATACTGATTGTCGCAAGTATTAGCTATGCAAGTCTCAGGTTAAGACCAAATACACCTACCCTGATTCGGATTCCCATAGACACATAGTCATACTACCAATGGGATTCCGATGGGTCTATCCAGAGCGAAGTTGTTTCCATACCATCGGTAAACAGAACCTCCTATTACACTTGCATTAGTATCCAATACCCAAATATATGAGAACTATGTCGTTATGCCTCCATAATGCGCATAAGTGCAATACTAGCCTATTCCGCATTATCGATGTCCAGTCTCGATAATACTACGACTAGGGATATTTAATGATTAAACCTTAGTGGATTAAAATTCTCTCATATCTTATTAATCCAGTACTAATCATATGGACTTTTATCATTTATATATCTTAGTAATCTAATTACAAATGATAAAAAAGAAATTTCCTTTGTCAAATAGTTAATTTGTACAACAACGTCATGTTTTGTACAAATAGTGATGCTATGGGTCATAATTGTCCAACATTAAAGGTCCTCTATTCGAGGGAAATGCCTAAAGGCTACCTTTACCACGAAGTTTTGCCACGTCGGACGAAGTATACTAGATTGAATGTGAAATACGTTCAATCGGGCATACGAGGTCCCATATAGATGTCGGCCTAGGTTGCATCTCTTTTAAAACCGTTATTTACTTTCTGTATGTTATTGCTTTATTTATTTATGCATTGTTAATCTAGTGCGCATGGGCTAATCATGTTGGATTAAAGGTCCTCTATTCGAGGGAAATGCCTAAAGGCTACATTTACCACGACGTTTTGCTGCGCCGGACGAAGTATACTTGATTGAATGTGAAATACGTTCAATCGGGCATACGAGGTCCCATATAGATGTCGGCCTAGGTCGCATCTCTTTTATTTTCTGTTACTTACTTTTCGCATATTATTGCTTTATTATTTATGCATTGTTAATCAAGTGCGCATGGGCTAATCATGTTGGATTAAAGGTCCTCTATTCGAGGGAAATGCCTAAAGGCTACCTTTTGTTGAGTTTTCTAAGGGTCCCAAGATCAAAATACAAGCATGAATCATAAGTGAATACAACGACGAAGTTGCGGAATACTTACATCGAGCGGTTGAGAGACGATTTGGGCAACAAAACGAGCTCACTGCCCTTCACGAAACTCACGACCACGCAGTAGCAGTCCACTGCCCTCCAAATTCTGTTTTTGGTCACCAAAATCAAGCTCCAAGCTTTCCGAAATGGTTCCCGACTCATGGGGGACTTCCCTATCACCTTCGCATTGATCCCGGAGTGTGCTAGCACTCTTGTTTTGCTACAAAACCACACTTTGCTTCCCCATTTTCCCTTGTGTTTCACGGCAGTGGACTGCCTCAAGAACAAGAAGAAAATGCGTGAGAGAGGAAGGAGAAAATTGCTTCCAAAACGTGAGGAGAGAGAGAGACTATTAGTTGAAAAAGTAAAGTGTATTAGGTTTCTTTTATTTCCAAAATAATAAACCAAATACAACTTTTTCATTTGGAAAAAGTCAAGCACTTAATGCTTCAACAACTTCCATCAATCACCATCAATACATCAATCAATCTTGTCAAGTCACATCACTCAAAGTGACAAGTGATTTGACGCTTGATGCGACTAGCGATTTGACGCTTGATTTGACTTGCGTGCCGCACTCGAATTCGAAACGCGAATACGCTCGCAAATAATCTCGGGCTCGGGTTCGCTAATTCCAAATTAACGAATTTTCCGTTGCGTCGCAATTAAAAGATTACGCCTAGCAAAATCACTATTCACGTCGCTAACGAATTAATTCTAAATTAACTCGTTCACCCGAATTAAAATCTAATTTCAATTCCGCGTCGAAATCCAATTTCCTTTAATATATCGAATATATTAATTAATCAATTAATTCCAAATTAATCATTCTCTCTCTTTAAATGATATTTTATCCCAGATAAAATATCTCCGTAATTAATCCCAGATTAATTTTCTCTCTCATCTAATTAATCCCAGATTAATAAAAAGTGCGAGTCATACGTCATCGGTGAATCTTTGGGAAGCGACCCACGAGATCCCCGGATATGTTGGCAGTAAATACGGTCGTCGGAGTATCCGAATCACGTACGTACCAAGTACTACGTTCTATCGATTTACGAGACAAGGTCGACTCCTAGCAAAGTACGATGTCTACCAAATTCTCCGGTCATATTCATCTAAGAATATTAAGATCTGTATCAAGCGTAGTATACCATTGTATTGTGTATATCCGTCCAGTATCGGATAGTCACGTGCTAGGGCTGGGGCTGGATAAGTGTCTGCCCCGTCCGAAGCACATGTCGGATATCTGGTAACATAGTCTCTATAATCGGATATTCATGACCTGGTCACAATATCCCGATTGGATGTGCATCACTGAAGAGCACTAGTACCGTATCCTGCGTGACATCATCTCCACTATGACTGAAGTGATACTTCCGTCTTGACATCACACCCAATACACTACGACTTTCTGATAAACCCAGAAGTGGTGTACACAGAACCGGTTAAAGCTCTGCACACCAAGACCAAAGTCTATCGATTATCGTAAGTATTAGCGATGTAAGTCTCAGGTTAAGACTATACACACCTACCTTGATTTCGGCCCTCCCATAGACACATAATCATAATACCAATGGGATTCCGAGGGGTCTATCCAGAGCGAAGCTGTTTCCCGTACCATCGTGTGAAACACGACCTCCTATCGCACTTGCATAAGTATCCGATAATTATATATATGAGAACTATGTCGTTGTGCCCTCACAACGCACACAAGTGCAATACTAGCCTATTCCGCATTATCGATGTCCAGTCTCGATAATACTCCGGCTAGGGATATTTAATGATTAATCCTTCGGGGACTGATACTGTCTCATATCATTCTCAGTCCAGGAACTAATCACAAGGACCTCTCATCATTTATATATCTATGGTGATCTAATCATTAATGATGAGAGTGCAATTTCCTTGTCACATAGTTAATTTGTACAACAACACCATGATCTGTACAAATAGTGACGCTATGGGTCATATTATCCAACACCTTTACCACGACATTTTGCCGCGCCGGACGAAATATACTTGATTTAATGTGAAATACGTTCAATCGGGCATACGAGGTCCCATATAGATGTTGGCCTAGGTCGCATCTCTTTTATTTTTCGTTACTTAATTTCCGCATGTTATTGCTTTATTTATTTATGCATTGTTAATCTAGTGCGCGTGGGCTAATCATGTTGGATTAAAGGTCCTCTATTCGAGGGAAATGCCTAAAGGCTACCTTTACCACAATGTTTTACCGCGCCGGACGAAGTATACTTGATTGAATGTGAAATACGTTCAATCGGGCATACGAGGTCCTATATAGATGTCGGCATTGGTCGCATCTCTTTTATTATTTTGTCATTTACTTTCTGCATGCTATTCCGTCTGTTTACTTTTACGTAGTCATTTGGTACGCATAGGCTAATCGCGTTGGATTAAAGGTCCTCCATTTGAGGAAAATGCCTTAAGGCTACCTTTACCACAATGTTTTGCCACGCCGGGTATACAATATCCCATATGGACGTTGGCCAAAGCTCTTGGTCACACCCTTCTTCTGTTGATCTTGTTATTCGCCTTTTTGGTTGTCATTTTTGATTTTTTACTTCACATTCATGCTATGTTAATGTTTGAGTGTTGCCTCTCGCGGTATATTGGTTGGAAATCCAGACATAAATTATGTAGTCGAATCCGAATGAACGGTAGTGCGGTCTGTATTTGGGATAGAACTTCATGTACCGCTTGAAAAATGCTCGCGCACACGTTTATGTCATTTTAGATACCACTTTGGTAATCTCGTTCGAATGCATTCTCAAGCGCTGCACGAACGCATGCATTCTGCCTCAATTTCGTTCGAACGTGTTTTCGAACGCTATACGAATGCATGCATTATGTTTACCATTTGAACGCGTTTCCAAACGCTGCTCGAACGCATGCATTTTGTTTACCGTTCGAACGCGTTTCTGAATGCTACATGAACGTGCATGCAGTGAATCGACTTCTCTTCCTCATATTTCATGCATGTTTGATTCTTTGGTCATTTATTTTGCATTACATAATTAATCATCTCACTTTATTATTGACTCTTTTTACCGTTATTGTTTATTTAAATTTTCGCATTTCTTTATTTGATATGTTTATGGAAATATGCGCTCGTTTTTATTTTATTTACTTTTATGGGTGTGCAAATTTGGGTGTTGATTAAATTATCTTGCATGTGTTTCATAAGACTTGGTTATACTATTGCATAAATCCTTTCATTACAATTGGCATAAGTAAGGGACCATTCCGAACCCAACGGTTTGAGGTCTTCCCTTGCGAGGGGTGAGTGCGGTAGGTAATTAAATTTCCCAGTTCACACTAGGTGGCGACTCATTTATTCTTCGATTTAGTCTCCCGCGGGCTACTCCGTACTCCCGACTGGGCCGCGAGCCCGTACAGTGTCACCCACCTATGTACCATGTCTACAGTAAGTTGAACAAATGACATGCACGATGGTTAGAGTTTGTTGAGATATTTCCATATGTAATCCGCTACAAACAAGGTAAGGAAAATATTGTCGCTGATGCACTATCACGAAGGTATGCTTTACTTACTTCATTGAGTGCAAGAATGCTTGGGTTTGAATTTATTAAAGAACTTTATGCAAGTGATATTGACTTTAGTACTCTCTATTCTGCATGTGAAAAATCTACCTTTAGTAAATTCTACCAACATGATGGGTTTCTGTTTAGGGAGAATAGATTATGCATTCATGTTTGTAGTATGTGTGAGTTGTTAATTAGGGAAGCACGTGGGGGAGGTTTATGAAGGGGTTATTTAGGGGGTGAGTCCGGTACGGTATGGGTAACGCAGCGGAAGCGGGTGAAAATCCGATTTTCAGATTTCAAAACTTTTTCTCGGATTAAATAAATAAACATATTTATTTAATATTCCAATAATCAAATTATGAAAATAAATTCAATAAAACAATTTTAAGTGAATTTACCGAATACCCTTGCTTTGTATTTTGTCCGTTTTAGTCCGAAATTGATCCAATCAATTTTGAATGATTCTAAATCATTTCTAAGATGAACTTATGATGTTCAACAAACAAAAACACCAAAGCAACCAAAATCCCCAATTTTGTTCACAAAGCCGAGAGCACTCATTAGTGCCCAATTTGTGCATTTGGCATTTTCATGCTTCAAGACACATCCAAATGATATCCAATCAACATGAAACTTTATATGCATCATATGCACACATAAATACACAACATATATGAAAACCCCCAAATTTGGAATTAGTTAGAAACCCTAATTTTTCAATTTCCACAAATTGGACAATTAGGCTAATTACATTAAATCAAATGTTTCAATCATCAATCTTTCATCCAATTCAAGTCTCAACACAATGAAACAACTCAAGATCAAATCTAGGTCATTTAAGAGTGGGTCAACAACTCTAGAATAGCAACATGGTTTCATAAACCTTAAAAGAATACATATAACTACACTAGTTACATTCTTTCTTCACCATACATGCTCAACACTTCATTCAAACTTCCATCAACAAAAACACAAAGAAATAAAGAAAGAAATTATCTAAGAACAACATATGTTGAAGCCTAGAACCTAAGGAACATATTCCTCTCTAATAGTAAGTTTAAAAAACTTACTAAATTCCAAGCTTTTTCTTTGATAAGTCTTTCTTCTCTCAAGCTTTCAAAGTTTCTTCAATGGAGTTTGTTTTGATAAAGTGTATTAGGTTAAGTGTATCATGAAATGAAAATCAATTTATACTTGTTTCATTTGGCCTATGGCCGAAAATACCAAAGACAAAAACAAGGAAAATTAATTTCAATTTCATTTCAAAATCATTTGGTCATCTTGGACAAATATCTTATAAACAACTTTATTAGATATTTATTTTGGTCAACAAATGCAACTAATGTCATTTACTTTAAATATCCTAATGTAAGATATTTATATTTTAATTAATTTAATCATTTAACAATTAAATAATTAATTAATTAATCAAATACAAATATATTAAATATATGTATAATATTTACATTAAATATTAAAAATATATATTCATTTAGGAAATAAGTCAAATAACTCATTTTGACTATTAATTAATGTGTATTTAAATTAATCAAGTATTAAATGTAAATACACAATAATTAAGGAAATGACTATCTAGTCTCTTTAGCATGTATCTTGCGTTTAACCATTAAACGACTTTATAAATAATCAATATTATTTATTTATGTTGCTCTAGTGCTCAACGAGTATGTTTCATTATTGAGACTCTCTAGGTTCAGATATATCCGTCACGAAATCAAATTTCGTGTCCATAATCTATCCACCCGTAGATTATGACGATCACGGATAATCTCGCTGAACCATACAGGTCGAGGTCATCGCAAATGTATAATTCCTCCGTCACAGGTATCCGGATAAATCCCAGAGATATAGATGTAAACGTCAAATCTCTATCGGGACTATCCAGTCGACTATTCTATTAGCAATCTCAAAAAGAATGTTTAGAACTAACTTCTAAACTTACCACGGGCCCATGGTTTTATCTGATAGCTAATCATATGGACTACCTATGCTCTAGTACACAGAACTAACGGATCCTATCTTGATACACATAGGACACCCTGAGGATCTATCTACACCCAACGAACAGGCGGAGGTCTGATCTAAATAGATCGGTGACGTGACTGTCGTCTAAGTGTAGAAGATGTCTCATGTGCCCACAATGGCATCTCAAGTCTAAGAATCACAAGTGCTACTCAACCCAAGAAGATTCTTATTGACGCTGGTGTACCATCCATTAAGAATCTTCGGTGAGTCGTTCAGTGTTTATCCACTATAAACACCTACACGTCTATACTAGTCTCCAAGACTTATGGTTCATTGAGAAACCATTGGAATCATATATTCCAGTATACGACATGTACCGGTCTCAACGGTTTTACTATACTGACCAAGTAGTGTAAACCTTGACCAGGAACTGTCTGAGAATGACAACGTCATGATACGACTCAATGTCCGTTGCGACGCTTTTGCAACTGTATCATGACTAATCATTCTAGGGTCATTACGTCTTTACCATATAAAAGATTAGATTATATTATAGAAACTGCATATATTATTACTAATAATAATGTTTTACAGAAGTATTTAACAAAATACAACCGGGAATTGGCGCTCTGAGCACCAACCCCTACAGTTTAATGGGGCACTTTGGCATTGCTAAGACCTTAGGGGTATTGAGTGAACATTTTTATTGGCCTAAAATGCGGAGAGTTATTGACCGTTTGTGTGATAAATGCTTGATTTGTAAAAAGGTTAAATTTAAGGTTATGCCTCATGGGTTGTACACACCATTGCCTGTACCTAGTGAGCCATGGGTAGATGTGTCAATGGACTTTATATTGGGTTTACCTAGGACTAGGGAAGGCAATGATTCTATCTTTGTAGTGGTTGATAGGTTCAGTAAGATGGCACACTTTATAGCATGTCATAAGACTGATGATGCCACTAACATTGCTGTCTTGTTCTTTAGAGAAGTAGTACGGCTCCATGGAATTCCAAGGAGTATAGTTTCAGATCATGATGTTAAATTCCTTAGTCACTTTTGGAAAGTTTTATGGGGTAAGTTAGGAACTACACTTTTATATTCTACTACTTGCCACCCTTAGACTGATGGGCAGACCGAAGTGGTTAATAGGACTTTGACTCAGTTATTGCGTACTATTATCACTAAGAACTTAAAAACTTGGGAGGATTGTTTGCCTTTTATTGAATTTGCATATAACTGTATCATTCATTCTTCTACATCTTATTCACCATTTGAAATTATTAATGGTTTTCAACCACTAACTCCATTAGATTTGTTACCATTGCCTGTTGACGAGCATGCTAGATTAGATTGAAAAAGGAAAGCCGATTTGGTGAAACACATACGTGAGAAAGCAAGAGAGCACATACAGCGGAAGAATGAGCAGTATGCTTCTCATGCAAATAAGGGAAGAAAACGTGTGGTATTTCAAACTGGTGATTGGGTTTAGGTACACATGCCCAAGGAGAGATTTCCTGAACAGCGTAAATTCAAGCTACAACCGAGAGGAGATTGTCCATTTCAAGTCTTGGAACAGATTAATGATAATGTGTACAAGCTAGATTTACAAGGTGAGTATAATGTGTCTGCTACATTTAATGTTTCTGACTTAACTCTTTTTTATGCAGGTACATTTTTGAGGTCGAATCATTTTCAAGAGGGAGGGAATGACACGAATCTAGCCACTCAAGTAACATTAGATGTCACGACTAGCAATATTGTAGAGACTTAGCAAGTGCCATCAGGGCCAATCACACGCCAAATAGCTAAGAAGATCAGAGACGCAATGGCGGAGCTAGCACATAATGCAATGATCGAGTGTGACAGACAACTCCAGGGCATAATGGCAACACATGAGGGCTTCTATGGATTTGGTCCAAAGCTATTTCATATAACCTAAGTCATACCAGATTGACGCACCAACAATTCAGAAGCCAAATACCTTTTGACAAATCAAGCCGAATTAATTCCAACACCAAATATTCGGCTATGACAATACTTATTAGGCTTCAAAACACATCATTAAGTCTAAATACATAAAGGCCACGAATTTTGGGGATGATGGCTTTGAAAAACTTGCCACCTTTGTTGGATTTTTGTGGTTTTGTTGTTTTTCTTTTTGTTGATTTTTTTGGCAAAGTTATTGATGACTTTAGCCACATTGTTTGACATTTATGTTATATTTTCTATATTATTAAATGACCATTAAGGGCATAGCCTTTAAATAGCCATTAGTTAGCAAGTTATGATGTTTTGGTATTTTTACACCTACTAGGGTTTCTTTCATAGTACTATATATTGTAACATTTCTTTCCTAATGAATTAATCATCCAATTTCGAAAATTAGCTTCATCTTGAAAGCTTGGCTTTGTCCCAAAATTGTTTAAGGGAGGGATTCCTCTTATTTCATGCAATCGACTTATCTAAGGCGTGGCAACCTTGCTAGCAGAACACTATAAGGAATCATCTTAAGAGTTCTCAAAGACAAGTCCTTTGTGGGTCTTCATTGTGGCCTTGGAAGGGTTTTTTTCCTACAAAATCAAATTCGCGGTGCTTGGGGTTCTATCCGTTGCGAAGGGTTTGCTTGACCTTAAACATCCAAGTGAGTTCTGCGTCACAACACATAGAATTTCGAGTTATTTTATTCTCAAATGGTTTATCGGCAATTTCCGTGAGCTTAAAATGTAAACTTTGGTGTTCCCTTTTGATAACATGAGTGTGACAGTAGTAGATGTTGGACTTGGTACTCGACGTGCTGATTTATCCTGTATTTTCTTGTAAATACGTGTATGAAAATATTTTGTTATGAATAAAATTTATAGTTTTTTTTATTAATGGTAAAGACACAATAGTCCTAGGAATGATTAAGTTATAACGTAATTGCAAAGGCGTCGCAATTGACATTGAGAAATGTTGTAACAATATCATTCCTTAACTGTTCCTAGTCAAGGTTTACATTTTTGGTCCGAAAGTAAACCCGGGAGACTGGTACATGTTGTATATCAGAATATTAGTTTCCGGTGGTTTATCTCAGTGAGCAACGAGCCTAGGGAGACTCGTATAGACATGTTGGTGTTCATAGCGGATGAGCACTGAACAACTCACGGAAGAATCCTAATAGATCGTACGCTTGTGTCAATAAGAATCTTCTCGAGTTGAGTAGCATAGTGGTCTTTTGACTTGGGATGCCATGGTGGATATATGAGTTATCCTCCACACTTTGATGACAGTCACGTCTTTGACCTTTTTAAGTTAGACCCCGGCCTGTTCGTTGGGTGTGGACTGATGCTCATGTTATCCGGTGATGTGTCCATAGAGGATCCGTCAGTCCTGCGTAAAGGATTTGGGTATTCACTTCATGAGATTGCGATTTATCAAATCCATGGCCATGGTACACTCGGAAATGAGTTCTGAGTGTTATTGAGAAATCGCGAATCTTTACGTCGACGGGATAATACCTTATGAGATTTGACGATTATATCTATGTCTCTGGTATTTATCCGGATACCTATGACGGAAGGATTATACGTATGCGATGATCTCAACTTGTATGGTTCAGCGAGATTATCTGTGGTCTTCATAATTTATGAGTGGGTAAATTATGGACACGGGATTTGATCCTGTGACGGATATACCTGAACTTAGACAGTCTCACATAATCAAAAATACTCTAGAGCACTAGAGCGACTTAAAACGAATAATATTGATTATTCGGAAATCGGTTAACGGTTAAACGAAAATTACACATGCATGATATTCAGTAATTTCCTAAATTAATATATATATGTATTTGACACATAATTTTATTAGATATATATTAATTAATTACCGAATATTTTTTGGGACACATGTCAACCATGAATGTATTTTAACATTTATTGTAAATACAGAAATACGTTATACATTTAGATTAAATTGATTAATTAATTAATATGTTAATTTATTAATTTATTAAATAAATGTATTGGGAATTATTAAGTATATAACTCACAAGTATAAGACATGTGTTATACGCTTTTAATTGTGACATGTGGACTTGTTGTAAATGTTAGTAGGAATAGATTTTTGTTTTAAAGTGATGGAATTCTCTTTCCCATTTTGTCCCCTCCCTTTTTTCTCACGTGAATGGCCTTTTAATTGGTTTGTTTTTTGGTTGTTCATTTGGGAGTGGAGAAAAAGAAAATAAGATGGAAATATGTGGCTTTTCATTATATGGATTAAATTGGATATATTAGATATATATTAATCATTTTGGTAGTGTTTTGGAAACACTTAATTGTGTAATTGACACTTTTGGACTAAAATGAGCAAAATACAACAAGTTTGATAAATTAGGTATTTTCGGTAATTTGGGTAATTCTAAATTTGATTTGGGATTAAATATTAAAATAAATAGTTTATTTTAATAGTCCAAAGAAATTTTTTGAAATTCAAAAAATCGAATTTTTCACGTTCCGCTGCGCGACCCGATATAACCGCTAATACGCCAAGAAAAATGGTATCAGAGCCTAATCCATAAAATGATTATAGCATGATATTTGATATGTAATCTAAGACTTATTTCCGTAAACACATGCTTTCTTAGATAGGATCTAAATAATCTGTTTGACAGTTTTGCGAAAAATTCCCTTTAATAAGGCTTGAAAGTAAATTATATTTGTGAGTGCTTTTTCCTTGGTCCGCCTTGTCAGTACGGATGCGAATGTTTTCCTGATTTTGTAGCTGTATCGTGCCAAAGTTGTGCAGTTATGGCTGATGGTAGTTAATTTGCGCCGGTAGAACTTATTTGAATAGAGACAAATTCAAGTGAAAGTGGAAATCCTGAACGTACCAAAGATGTCAAGACTACATCGGTAACTTAAGTTTGTCACTGACAAGTTAAGCCTTGAAAACGGCACCTTATGAACGTGCCAAAGCTGTCACAACGAGAAATGATCAGGACCAAAATTTATGAGTCACTTTTTGTGATTGATAATGGTTGTCTACCTAATGAATATACGTAGGCGAGAACGTGTCAAAGCAGTGAGCCGAAATATATTTATGGGATCTACTTCCTACTGTTGAATTTAATTTGATTATATTATTGCTTTTTGTTTGAGGATTACAATATTGCATGATTCAGTGGGATGGCATCATTTAAATTAAAAATCCATGATTTATTTGATGTAATGTTTGATATTGCATGAAACTGTTTTATCTGCTAATTTTTCCTTTCGCTATCTATATGATAGATTATGCGATGGCCGGCTCTTCATCTTCCAATCCTTTAGCTCGTATTTTAGATGCGAACAAGCTAATTTGGTCCAAAAATTTTACTGACTGGGAAATGGATTTGAGTATTGTCCTCGAAGCTGAGAGATTATGGTATGTGTTGGATGGACTAGTTTCTCTAGCTATATCACCCGAGTTAACACCCGAGGAGCATGAAACCTTCCAGAAATGGAAGGATGATGATCTAAAAGTTAAATCATACATCCTCGAATCATTGACTTCGAAGCTGAAGAGGCAATATATTGATATGCCTGATTCATATAGCATAATCTCTAAGCTTAGGGAGCTCTTTATGAATCAAGAGCAAATTAATGTTCATAGAGTGGCGGTGGAACTGTTTCACTCAAGACTGGATGAGGGTCAACCAGTCAGTCCTCATATGTTTCATATGATTGATTTGATTGATCAATTGAGGCGATATGACTTTCCACTCAATGAAACTCTTGGGCGTAGTTTGGTACTAGG
Organism: Zanthoxylum bungeanum; assembly: GCA_019454045.1. NCBI lineage: Eukaryota > Viridiplantae > Streptophyta > Magnoliopsida > Sapindales > Rutaceae > Zanthoxylum > Zanthoxylum bungeanum. The sequence goes on from SKCR01030582.1 coordinate 91,536, forward strand.
CTCACTCCCGAGCACTTTTCGCCAGTTTGTACTGAATTTTAATATTCATGGGATTCGTTATCCTTAAAGTGAGTTGCATATGATGCTGCTCACTGCTGAGGAGGATCTAAAGAAAGGGAGTGTCGTCTCACCTTCTCAAACCTACTTCTCTTTCTACTGCTTCTCAAAGAAGGGCAAAGGAAAGAAGAAGAAAGGTAAGAAGATCGCTCATCAGGGTAAGATAGGGAAACCAAAACCCAATAGGAAGTGTAATTGTCCTGAATATCTTGCGCAGTTGAAGAGAGACAGAACCTCCAATTCAGGTATATTTATTTTTCCCGTTATTGATATCTCTTTAGCTTGTGAAGCTAATTCTTCCAGTTAGATTTTAGACTCTACTTGTCCTGTTCACATCTGCAATTCATTGCAGGGGCTGAAGGAAAGTAGAAAGCTGAAATATGGATCGTTGCAATTGCGCTTCGGGAGTGGAGACTCTTTGGATGCAGTTGCATTTGCAGTTGCAGTTCTAGTATATGAGATTCCCTTGTCCAGTTGGTGCATTTTGTTAAATGACTGTTATTTTGTGTCTGGATGTGTGGCAAATATTATATCACTTTTTGTATTAGATGAGAAGGTTTTTGTGTAAATATTAAGAATCGTTCTCTGTATTTATATGATAAATATAATATTCATATCCTTCAATGTGCAAATGAGAATGATCATTACATTTTGCATCCATTAAGAGATATTTTGAATGTTGGGACTAATATACGAAATAGATCTGATGTTAATGATATTGAACTATGACACATGAGGTTAGGTTATATTGGCGTACGATGCCTTACCCAGTTGGTTAGGAATGGTTTTATTGAGAATCTAGCTATTGAACCTTACCCGACTTGCGAATCTTGTATTCAGGGTAAAATGACAAAAGTCAAATTTACCGGTGTAGGACATCGAGCCTCAGACTTATTGGAACTAGTACATTTCAATGTATGTGTGTAGGACACAGAAATCGGTGACGTTGTTCCAGGCTCGCGGCCCAGTCGGGAGTACGGAGTAGCCCGCGGGGGACTAAAGCAGAGAAATAAAATAGAGTCGCCACCCAGTGTGAACTGAGAAATGATTTAAGGCCGCACTCACCCCTCGCAAGGGAAGACCTCAAATCGTTGGGTTCAGAATGGTCCCTTACTTATGCCACTTGTAATGAATGGATTCGTGCAATAATCTAACCAAGTCTACGCAACATATACGCAAGATAACCTACCTCTAAGTTTGCATACAACCTATATCTAAGTTTGCATATAACCTATATCTAAGTTTGCATGCATAAAAGTAAATCGAAATAACGGCAAGCACACAATCTCATGGACACATTAAATTGATGAATACGGAAACATAAATAAATAATCTATTGTCTAAACATAAAAATTGCAGAGATATAATTAAACTCCTAGTGCGAAAGAAACAACTAAATCATGCCTAAAAAAATAACACACTAAACAACTAAATCTTGCATAAAAATAACATATTATTTCTAATAAATAATGAATAAACACAAGATTAGATAAAATGAAATATTTGTGTTTCTCACGCGGTACGTGGAGTTGTATCCCAAGTTCAGACCACACTACCGTCCATTCGGATTCGGCTACGAAATTTACGTATGGGTTTCCATCTTATATACCACGAGAGATAGCACAAAATCATTCATCCCATGGCCACAACATACATGAATCAACAATACGCATGCGAAGAAATACTAGTAAATAATTAAAAAAGATGAACGAGAATAAATAAAAGGGTGCCCTCAGGTCTTACCTTTTAAGTCGCCTCTTGGAAGTGCGTTACACGGTCGTCGGAAGGGTTAATGCTGCGCAACTCCTCCGGTTCACTGGTTTTCTGTTTTCCTTCGTCGCTTCGCTGTTTTGGGCTGCTGTTTTCTCTGTTTTTGCTGTGTTTTCTGGTCGTTGTGTTTGGTTACTTTTTACTGCATTTTGGGGCTGTTTTGGGTCTCGGATTTGGCTTTGATTTGTGTCGGTTTATGGCTGCTGCTGTTGCTTGTTTCAGTCGGTGGGATTTGTCTTTTTGTTCATGTGTTTTGGTCAGTTTTGCTCACGTTGGCTGCATGGTTTTTACGTGTTGATTTTGTTGTGGAAGGGCTGAGTGTGTGCTTTAGGAGAATATGTTTGTCGTGTCTATAGAAAGGTTGCTAGTGTGCGTGGCTTAATGTATTGGCTGGTTTGGTGAATTGCTGCTTAGTTGGTTGAGGGTTGGTTCGGTTTTGGGGTGTGAAGCCGAGAGGGTTGCTTGTTTAGAGGTGGGGCTACTGCTGAGTGAAGAATGGGAGAGGCCAGTCAGGGGGACCAAACTAGGTTTTCTTGTTGTTTATATAGAGAGAGATAAGAGAGAGAGAGAGATAATATGTGTTTTGTTTAGGATTTTTGGTGTGGTGCCGTGAGTGAGGAATATGGAGCCAAAGGAGAGAGAATGAGTGGCGTGATGATTTGAATGTGAGAAGTTGAGAGAGCCGTGTAGAGAGAGAGGGGAGGCATGAAGGCTGCTTTTGTGAAGAAGGCTTAGGGTTTATTACTCATGCATGCCGAGAGAGAGAGCAGGGCGTGTGTTTCAGAGAGAGAAAAGAGATGGAGGCGAGAGGGGTGTCCCAAGCTTGAAGAGGAGAATTAGGGTTTTTATTATTTGTAATTACCGTGAATGAGTTCCTAGGGGTTTCTTTCTTTTAATGTTTTTTTCGTGAATGAGCCCCCCTCCAAAGGTTTGGTTTGTGTGTCTTTTTATAGGAGTGGGTTAAGGTTGTCATTGTATGGGTAGGAAATGGAGATTGTGTGATCAAGAGGAAGATTTAATTAGTTTGTTATAAGGAAATGATTTCTTTAATTTAGGAAGGTGATTTGATTTGATTTATTTAATTTAGGCATGTGATTTATTTAAATTATGAAGGGGATTTATTTAATTTAGAAAGGTGATTTGATTTGATTTATTTAATTTGTGACATGTGTTTTAAATGTTTTAATTATTTTTGGATTGGGCTTGGGCGAAATGGGCTTTGGATGGGTGCGGGGATTTTTGGGCCGAGTCTAACAGTTAAAACAGAGATCCAATGAGCAAACCTGAAGCTAAGCAAACGAATTATGTCCAACAAGGTATTGATTTCGAAATTTTCCCATTCGACGTCCGTTTCCCGCGACTTCCGCAACTTATCGGGTAGTGCCTCCATATGAGGCTCATCATCGGGACTTACATGCAAAAATGCAGTGACTACAGTCGCCCCCACTTTGATGGGACTTGTGCAGTGTGTGACAGTGACAATCCTATCAAAGTTATGCATGCATTTTTACTTACCTGGCTCGCTAGCTGCTTCCTGACTTGCCTGTTGCTTCGAACTGAGTTGATCTGGTGGTGAGGTGTTGCGATCTCCGGGATTCATTCCCAATCTGAGTTGATGGTGAGGTCCTCGACCCTGGGATTCATTTCTGAAATCGCTGACAATGTGGGCCTCGACCTTGGGATTCATTCCCGAAACTGCTGACAACATGGGCCTCGACCCTCGGATTCATTCCTGAAACCGCTAACAATGTGGGCCTCGACCCTGGGATTCATTCCCGAAACTGCTGACAACGTGGGCCTCGACCCTAGGATTCATTCCCGAAACCACTGACAATGTGGACCTCGACCTTGGGATTCATTCCCGAAACTACTGATAGTGTGGGTCTCGACCCTGGGATTCATTCCCGATGCTGCTGATAGTGTGGGCCTCGACCCTGGGATTCATTCCCGAAACTGCTGATAGTGAGGGTCTCGACCCTGGGATTCATTCCCGGCTGCTGCTGATAATGTGGGCTCGACCCTAGGATTCTTTCTGATAGTGTGGGTCTCGACCCTGGGATTCATTTCCGAAACTGCTGATAGTGTGGGCCTCGACCCTGAGATTCATTCCCGATGCTGCTGATAATGTGGGCCTCGACCTTGGGATTCATTCCCGAAACTGCTGATAATATGGTCCTCGACCTTGGGATTCATTCCCGAAACTGCTGATAATATGGGCCTCGACCATGAGATTCATTTCCGAAACTGCTGATAGTGTGGGCCTCGACCCTGGGATTCATTCCCGAAACTGCTGATAGTGTGGGTCTCGACCCTGGGATTCATTCCCGATGCTGCTGCTAGTGTGGGCCTCGACCCTGGGATTTATTCCCGAAACTGCTGATAGTGACGGTCTCGACCCTGGGATTCATTCCCGATGCTGCTGATAATGTGAGCCTCGACCCTAGGATTCTTTCTGATAGTGTGGGTCTCGACCCTGGGATTCATTCCCGATGCTGCTGATAAATCGGTACTCGGCATGCCGATTTATCATGTATTTTCTTGTAAATACGTGTATGAACAATATTTTATTATGAATAAAATTTACATTTTCATCAATATTTTTATTAATAATGGTAAGACGCACTAGACCTAGGAATGATTAAGTTATAACCTAATTGTAAAGGCATCACAATTGACATTGAGAAATATTGTAACAGTATCATTCTTAAACTGTTCCTAGTCAAGGTTTCAATTCTTAGTCCGAAAGTAAAACCGAGAGACTAGTACATGTCGTATATCAGAATATTAGTTTCCGATGGTTTATCTCAGTGAACCACGTGTTGGATAATATGACCCATAGCGTCACTATTTGTATAGATCATGGTGTTGTTGTACAAATTAACTATGTAACAAGGAAATTGCACTCTCATCATTTGTGATTAAATCACCAAAGATATATAAATGTAGAGAGGTCCCTATGATTAGTTCCTGGATTGAGAATGATATGAGACAATATCAGTCCACGAAGGATTAATCATTAAATATCCATAGCCGAGTATTATCGAGATAGGACATCGATAATGCGGAATAGGCTAGTATTGCACTTGTGCACGTTGTGAGGGCACAACGGCATAGTTCTCATATATATAAGTATTGGATACTTATGCAAGTGCGATAGGAGGTTGTGTTTCACCGATGGTACGGGAAACAGCTTCGCTCTGGATAGACCCTTCGGAATCCCATTGGTATTATGACTATGTGTCTATGGGAGGCCGAAATCAAGGTAGGTGTGTATAGTCTTAACCTGAGACTTACATCGCTAATACTTACGATAATCGATAGACTTTGGTCTTGGTGGTACAGGGCTTTAACCGGTTCTGCGTACACCACTTTTGGGTTTATCAGAGAGTCGTAGTGTATTGGGTGTGATGTCAAGACGGAAGTATCACTTCAGTCATAGTGGAGATGATGTCACGCAGGATACGGTATTAGTGCTCTTAAGTGTTGCGCAACCATCGGGATATTATGACTAGGTCATACATATCCGATTATAGAGACTAGTTACCAGACATCCGACATGTGCTTCGGACGGGGCAGACACTTATCCAGCCCCAGCCCTAGCACGTGACTATCCGATACTGGGCCGATATGCACAATACTACGGTATACTACGCTTGATACAGATCTATATATATCCTGTAAGAATATTTCTGGAGAATTGGGTAGGCATGGCGGCTTTTGCTAGAAGCCAACCTTGTCTTGTAAATCGGTATAAACGTACTACGAGGTACTTACGTGTTCGGATAGTCCGACGACCGTATTTACTGCCAACATATCCGGAGATCTCATGGGTCGGTTCCTGAAGATTCACCGATGACGTATGACTCGTACTTTAATTAATCTGGGATTAATTCGATGAGAGAGAAAATTAATCTGGGATTAATTACGGAGATATTTTATCTCGGATAAAATATCGTTAAAGAGAGAGAACGATTAATTTGGAATTAATCGATAAATTAATATATTCGATATATTATAACGAAATTAGATTTCGACGCAGAATTGAAATTAGATTTTAATTTGGGCGAACGAATTAATTTAGAATTAATTCGTTAGCGATGTGAATAGTGAATTCGCTAGGCGTAATCATTTAATTACGACGCGACGAAAATTCGTTAATTTGGAATTAACGAACCCAAGCCCGGGATTGTTTGCGAGCGCATTCGCATTTCGAATTCGAGTGCGGCACGCAAGTCAAATCAAGTGTCAAAATCGCAAGTCACATCAAGCGTCAAATCACATGTCACTTTGAGTGATGTGAACATTGAGTGATTGATGTGAATTGATTTGAGGTGATAGACAAGCATTTATGCTTTGCTTTTTGAAATAGAAAAAGTAAATGGTTTATTAAATATTTTTGGAAATTATATAAACCTTTTACAATTTTTTATTTTCTAATTCATTCTCTCTCTTTTTACGGTATTAGGTTTTGGAACCTTTCCCTCCTCTCTTCCTCTCTTCTTCCTCACGGCCAAGGGGCTGCTGCCTTCCTTTTTTTTCTGGTTCAAGACCGAATGCCGTAAAGGGAGAAAAGAAGTAATCTTGTTGCAAGATAAAAGTGCTAGCACACTCATGGAGACATATCAAGGTGATAGGGAAGTGATTTCATGAGCTTGGAATCCATTGTTGAAGCTTGGAGCTCGAAGATGAAGATGGAGTCCACAAACCCACCATGACCGAATCTTGAAGCCCAAACTAGTGGGTTTACCGTGAGCATGACAGAAGAGGAGAAGGCAGTGTGTTCGTGGTTCATCTTCGGAGCATCCAACCGATCATTGTGAGTCTTTTCCGCACCTCATATGATATGTATTCAACTCGTATTTTGCATGATTTATGATCCTTGGGACTTGATTGAAACTCTACACCACGAGCCTAGGGAGACTCGTATAGACATGTAGGTGTTCATAGTGGATGAGCACTGAACAACTCACAGAAGATTCCTAATAGATCGTACGCTTACGTCAATAGGAATTTTTCTCGAGTTGAGTAGCATAGTGGTCATTTGACTTGAGATACCACGGTGGATATATGAGTTATCCTCCACACTTTGATGACAGTCACGTCTTTGACCTTTTAGGTTAGACCTCCGCCTGTTCGTTGGGTGTGGACTGATGCTCATGATATCCGGTGATGTGTACATAGAGGATCCGTCAGTCCTGCATACAAGATTTGGATATCCACTTCATGAGATTGCGATTTATCAAATCCATGGCCATGGTACACTCGGAAATGAGTTCTGAGTGTTATTGAGAAATCGCGAATCTATACGTCGACGAGATAATACTTTATAAGATTTGACGATTATATCTATGTCTCTGGTATTTATCCGGATACCTATGACGGAAGGATTATACGTATGCGAAGATCTCAACTTGTATGGTTCAGCGAGAATATCTGTGGTCGTCATAATTTATGAGTGGGTAAATTATCGACACGTGATTTGATCCCATGACGGATATACCTGAACTTAGAGAGTATCACATAATCAAATATACTCGTAGAGCACTAGGGTGACTTAAAACGAATAATATTGATTATTCGGAAATCGTTTAACGGTTAAACGAAAATTACACATCCATGGTATTCGGTAATTTCCTAAATTAATATCTATGTGTATTTGATACATAATTTGATTAGATATATATTAATTAATTACCGAATATTTTTTTGGACATATGTCAACCTTGAATGTATTTTAACATTTATTGTAAATGTAGAAATACATTATACATTTAGATTAAATGGATTAATTAATTAATATGTTAATTTATCAATTTATTAAATAAATGTATTGGGAATTATTAAGTATATAATTCACATGTATAAGACATGTGTTATATGCTTTTAATTGTGACATGTGTGACTTGATGTAAATGTTAGTGGGAATAGATTTTTGCTTTAAAGTGATGAAATTCTATTTCCCATTTTGCCCCCTCCCTTTTTTTCTCACGTGAATGGCCTTTTAATTTGTTTGTTTTTTGGTTGTTCATTTGGGAGTGGAGAAAAAGAAAATAAGATACCAAAATAGTGAACCCTAAAAATGAGAAAAATTGTTGAGATCAAAAATCTAGCTTTGGATTAAGAATTTTGGAAATTTAAGGTAAGTTTCTTAATCTTTTAACTAGGAAATTGTTTCCCTTTGATTAATTAGAATACATAAGATGTATATTTGATTTTCTCTTCTCTTGGAAATGGGTTTTGCTTGCTGGATACTTGTTGGAAGTAATTTTGCATGTGTGATGGGTTTTTAAGCTTAATAAATGTTATTATAGTTTAATTTTCTCAAGGAAATTTAAGTTTCCATTCTAGAGTTTTTTATGCCACTTTATATATAATCATAGAATTGATCTTGGGAATTTTTGGATGTGGTGAGCTTTTAAGAATGTTGGATTGATTATTGTAATGCTAGATTGAAAGTCAATTTGGTGGAAATTTGATTAATTTGGTTAATTTAAATTTCTAGGATTTATGCCAAATACTAAATTGGGGCTTTTCATTATATGGATTAAATTGAAATATTAAATATATATTAATCATTTTGGTAGTGTTTTGGAAACACTTAATTGTGTAATTGACACTTTTGTATTAAAATGAGCAAAATACAAAAAGTTTGATAAATTGGGTATTTTCGGTAATTAGGGTAATTTGGGTAATTCCAAATTTGATTTGTGATTAAATATTAAAATAAATAGTTTATTTTAATAGTCCAAAGAAAATTTCTGAAATTAGAAAAATTGAATTTTTCACGTTCCGCTGCGCGACTCGACATAACTGCTAATACGCCAACAGTAGAAATATCATATGCTCTTCAAAGAGTTTCATATTTTAGTTTTTTTCCCCCAACTTGTCAAGACATTTATCTAACAATTAGAATTTTGAGAAATATATGAGTTGCAGCTAAAAGTGAGTAATCAAAGAGTATATTTTTTGTTCAATGATGCAAATCGGAGATAATAGGGATATTTGAAATGTTTTGATGGATTGATTTGTAACATTCTATACTGTTATTACAGAAGTTTATGTTATTTGCATCATTCTCTAGCTTGATTTTTAGTTGTGTATCATTTTTTTAGCATAAACTTGCTATTTTTTTATTTCCTTTTAGATCTCTGTTAGGTTGGGTTTTGAAGATTTACTACATTCTAAAATTTCCAAAATAAAATTAGGATAAAAAAATCATTAAAAGTGTTTTGTAATTATGTATACTACTATTACAGAAGTTTATGTCGTTTGCATCATTTTTCCAGCTTGAATCAAAACAGTGGGGGCTATCTAATTGTTTGTCTGATCATTGTCCCTGTCACGACCCCCTCCCTAGAGCGGGCCCAACCCTAGAAAGAGGTTCGTAGACTTCTTTAGCTCGAGCATTCTATATGACCATCAACCACTCAAATGCACACAAATATTACATCACTTATTACAAATCAAAACAGTATACACGACTGTTGTGATTTACAACACAATATTTAAGAAATAAATACAAAGGTGACACAAATGTCTGGTCCAACCCGAAATATACAACTGTGGCACATGGATCCAATCTGGTACTGCTACTACTGAACAGACGGACTACCTGAAATGTTAGGGAAAATGGGGGTGAGCTTAAAAAGCTCAGCAAGTAAACACTCATTCTCTCAACATGACCTCACCAACAAAATAGGGTTATATATATATATATATTATATATATTATATATATGAAAATAACATATGTTATAATATCATTACAACAAACATCCAACCTCAACAGTACAAACATCCATCAAACATGGCTGCTACTCTCCGGGTCTAGTATAACAGAGGATTTAAATATACTCAATGAGGAAGCCCCCGTACTCCCCCATATCAAAACCAATGGAAGAGTCCTCAATGACAACTTCCAATGTTTACAACCATATCAACTCGTAAAATGTGAGTAAAATGTACTCAATGAGGAAGCCCCCGTACTCCCCCATATCATAACCAATGGAAGAGTCATCAATGACAGCTCCCAAGGTTTTCTATCATCTCATATCATTTGATGTATCATCACATCTCATCTCAAATCCGACCACTATTATACCAAACCCGGCAACATATCACAACAACACACATAATCCATACAATCACATCTCACATCCAATCCACAAATCTCATCTCAATAATTATGATTTCATATTATCATACTTTCAATATCTCAATAAATATCTCCACAATATATATATATATATATATATATATATATATATATATATAATATGAATAAATATATATATATATAATATACCATTATATTTATATATACCGACTCTCACAACAATCATCAAACATCAAACATATGTTAAGAGAATCACCACAGAGTGTACTTACCTCGATTCACGCAAAAGTCAATAACGATTATCAGCCCGAAATTCCAAACAACAAAGCTGAGAAGAAAAACAGCAACGAACGGCTCTGGAACTAATTAGAATGCTCAGCGAGGCAAGCGGGCCCCACAACAAAGATCGGGCCCCACTACCAAAAAGCGGACCCCACAACCAAATACTTTTTCTACGGCGAATATATATATCAAAACGCTCGAAATTTCGAGAGCAATAATCTGATGCGATCGGATCGTCGATCCAACGGTCAGATCTCAACTTCCAATACAATTCCCGAATTACCGGTAGCTATAACACGGAAAACAACCCAAACGATGTCGGATCGGGAAGTAACCACTGGCGTTGGAAAGGTCTCGGCCTGAAACGTGCTCACTCGCCGGAGGTGGTCGTCAGAAGTGGCCGGAGACGGCCGGAAATTGCAGAAGAAGCTGCGGTATAGCGTCCCCTTCAGGCGGCGCGTGGGGGCACGTCCGGCGGCCTCTGGACTCGATCTTGGCGGCGACGGACAACTGGCGGCGGCAGCTACACGGCGGTCCGGCGCGTGAAGAAAACTGATCGACGGAAATACGGCAGCGATGGTTTGAAGTTTCGGCAATAAGGAGAGGAAATATGAGAGAGATAAAGAAGAAAGTTTTATTATTTTCGTAAACTCCCTCTGCTGTCTCTCTCTCACTCTTATAATGTAAAAAAAAAAAAAAAAAAAAAAAACTCTATTATTTAATTTTTGTGCCTGCCAGCTAATCTACCAAATCTGTCACAATTCTCACAGTCCCATTCTTCGTGAACCCTCTACAATCAATTGGGGTTCCAAACCATTCCGATTTTGAACTGTTGGTTGGAGCATCCGAACTTCCTTCATCAATTGGGGCTTTGGTGGTCTAGCTTTGTATATATTTCTGACGGTTCTAATAAAGTTGTCAAAAGAATCCGTTTTTTTAAATAGAAACTTAAAGTTTGGAATCGGGGAGTCTTCGGTAATGTTAATACTTCAATTCAATTGTTAGAATCAGAGATTGATAAGTTGGATGTAGAAGATTAAGTTGTATCTATTCATGTTAATCAGACAGTTTTACTGGGCTCTTTGTAGAGATTGATAGGTCTATGGTAGGAAGAAACTTTGTCCCCTTACCTATTCTTAATTGCTGCTGATGGGTTGCATATTCTACTTTTTAAACCCAAGATCTCAATCTAATGAAAGATATTAAGGTAGCAAATTCAGATATGGTGATCTCATATCTTCAGTTTGCTGATGACACCCTTATTTTCTCTAATAAAAATGCTGACTCACTTCTTAATATCAGAAGGCTCCTTTATTGCTTTGAATTGGTTTCTGATCTATTGTTTGTATAGATGGTGATATTGCTTGGGATAATTATACAGTTTCTCTCTTGAACTATATAAATCGTTATGCTCCTTTTAAATACTTGGGTCTTCTAATGGGTGTCAATTCCAGGCAAAAGGCTTTATGGCTCAAGTTATTGATAAAGTTTGTTCCAAGTTGTGTAATTGGAAAAATAGGTTTTTGTCCTTTAGAGGTAGGCTTACCCTTCTTAAATCTTGCCTTTCCTCCATCCCTCTGTATTATCTGTCTTTATCTTTGGACAATTCTTATGAGCGGGTTCTCTTGAAAAAAGAGTTCATTGTCATGTAGGATGAGATATTGTCAAGAAGCCTCTTGATTTTGGCGGACTAAAGTCATGGGCCTGGCAACGAAATATAAAATGTCAGTTTGCATCTAAGGACTCTTCTTTTTGGAAGAGTTTTATATGTCACAAATATGGAGGATATATCTCTGAATGGTACCTCCAACATTCTTCCACCAGTTTATCGGCATTATGGAGTGATAGAGTAAAATTACAGGATGTTAGTTTTAGCTTAGGCATTTGGAAATAATCCTTGAAATTTTCAGTTGGTAATGGATCAAGAATTCAATTTTGGCATTAAAATTGGTGTTCGCAGTTTCCGCTAAAAGTCAGTTTTCCCTCTTTATTTCAACTCGCGGTTAATAAAGAGATTTCTAAGGTTGATTTTCTCAGTTTAAGTGAGTCGGTTTTGTTGGGGTGGATGTGGAACCCCTAGGGTGGAATTGGTATCCCGAACAGCGGAAGTGGGTCTAATATGTGGATATCTAAAATATTTTAATGAAATACCATATTCCATTACGAGTGTTTATGGAAAAACCGGAGTTCGAAAAATCCAAAACGGGAGAAAATGCCACGCATGTTGCTGGCAGTGGCAGTAGCATGCACAGCTGCTTTGTGATGCGCTGCAAAGCAGCACACACACAACAACTATGCTGTTGTGTGCTGATGTTGATTTATTTATTTTTTTATTTATTTCTTATAACCTTTAAATAGTTTTAAAAATCATCCAAAATAATTTTAATTTCAAAACCAACCGCAACACATGTTATACAATAAACATTTATCTATTCTAAATATATATATATATATATATATATAATATATATATATATATATATATATATATATATATATATATGTGTATTTCTTTAAATCAAAATACAAATTAAAATAGAATCCAATAATGAAATGACTCATGAATAATTCTATGTGTAGGACACATAAATCGGCGACGATGTTTCAGGCTCGCGGCCTGGTCGGGAGAACGAAGTAGCCCGCGGGGGACTAAACCGGAGAAATAAAATGGAGTCGTCACCCAGTGTGAACTGGGTAAAATGATAAGGCCGCACTCACCCCTCGCAAGGGAAGACCTCAAACCGTTGGGTTCGAAATGGTCCCTTACTTATGCCACTTGTAATGAATGGATTTGTGCAATAATCTAACCAAATCTACGCAACAATAACCTACATCTAAGTTTGCATACAACCTATATCTAAGTTTGCATATAACCTATATCTAAGTTTGCATGCATAAAAATAAGTCGGAGTAACCGCAAGCACACAATCTCATGAATACATTAAATCGATAAACATGGCCATGTAAACAAATAATAATCTAAACATAAACGTAGAAGAGATATAATTAAGTTCATAATGCGAAAGAAATAACTAAATCATGCTTGGAAATAATCAACTAAATCATGCATAAAAATAACATACTAAACAACCTAATCATGCATAAAAGTAACATACTATTTGGGTATAGGATACTCATGCAAGTGTAATAGGAGGTTGTGTTTTACCGATGGTACGGGAAACAGCTTCGCTCTGGATAGACCAACTCAGAATTCCATTGGTAGTATGACTATGTGTCTATGGAAGTCCAAAATCAGGGTAGGTGTATTTGGTCTTAACCTGAGACTTGCACCACTAATACTTGGGACAATCAATATACTTTGGTTTTGGTTGTCCAGGGCTTTAACAGGTTCTGTGTACGCCTCTGCTGGGTATATTGAGAATCGTAGTGTGTTGGGTGTGATGTCAAGACGGAAGTATCACTCCAGTCATAGTGAAGATGATGGTCACGTAGGATACGGGACTGGTTCTCTTGAATGCTGCAGCTATCGGGATATTATGACTTGGTCATGTATATCGAATTATAGAGACTAGTTAACAGAGATCTGATATGTGCTTCGTACGGGGCCGACACAATTCCTGCCCCAGGCCTAGCATGTGACATCCGATACTGGATCGAAATACTAAATACTACGTATATTAAGCATGATATAGATCACTTATTCCTGTAAGCATGTTTCTGGAGAATTGGGTAGGCATGGCGCTTTGCTAGAAGCCAACCTTGTCTTGTAAATCGGTACAAACGTAATACTAGGTACTTACGTGTTCGGATAGTCTGACGACCGAATTTACTGCCAACATATCCGGGGATCTCATGGGTCGCTTCCCGAAGATTCACCGATGAAGTATGACTCGCACTTTAATTAATCTGGGATTAATTAGATGAGAGAGAAAATTAATCTGTGATTAATTGCGAAGATATTTTATTTGGGATAAAATATCAATTAAAGAGAGAGAACGATTAATTTGGAATTAATCGATAAATTATTATATTCGATATATTAATCGAAATTGGATTTCGACGCGGAATTAAAATTAGATTTTAATTCGGGCGAACGAGTTAATTTAGAATTAATTCGTTAGCGACGTGAATAGTGATTTCGCTAGATATAATCATTTAATTACGTCGCAAAGGAAAATTCATTAATTTGGAATTAGCGAACCCGAGCCCGGGATTGTTTGCGAGCGCATTCGCATTTCGAATTCGAGTGCGAAACACAAGTCACATCAAGCGTCAAATCACTAGTCGAATCAAGCGTCAAATCATTAGTCACTTTGAGTGATGTGACAACTTGTCACATTGATTGATTGAGTGATGTGACTTGATGGGAGTGGTTGGCAAGCTTTAATGCCATTTGACTTTTTGGAAAAGAAATTGGTAATTCATTTATTTGATTTTGGAAAATTAATTAAATGTGTATTAGATACACTTTTGCCAAAAACCAACACAACTCTCTCACTCTCCTCTCTTCTCTTCTCTCACGCCCATGGTGGGCATTTCTTCTTCTGTTTTTTCTGGGCAAAAACTGAGAATGAACGGAAGCAAAGTGTGATGATTTTTGTGGTAAAAACATCAAGAGCTAGCACTCAAAGAGACATGCGAAGGTGATAGGGAAACCTACCCGTGGGCATGGAATACCATTTGAAAAGCTTGGAGCTTGGACCAAAGCCGAAAATGGAGGACATCATCACAGCCCACTGCCGTGACTTTGAGAAGGCAGAAAATGAATTTTTGTTGTCCACCGCGTCGCTCAACCGCTCGATGTAAGTATTCCACAACTTCCTCGTTGTATTCGCACATTTGTTTTATGCTTTATATTCGATCCTCGGGACCGTAGAACTCCAACAAAAACAATATATCCAAGCAGTAAAATAATCAATACCAAGATTTTTTGACGGATTAGAAAACTCTTGAGAGTAAAAAATCATTCCGGGTATAGGCTACCACCCGAACCCTCTATAATAGAGAAAACTTACAGCGATGGTATAAGACCTATTGTAACAACTTTGATGACTCAAATAACTCTAGACTGTAATAACCCAAGGAACTTCTTGAGCCCGGACCAAGAAGCCTTATTCAAAACCTTTAAAGTCTATGAGTGGATCCAATCTCCGAACTCGCGACGTCAGAACTCTGACTACCAATTACCTCCTTAGAACTCTGAAGGATTCGAGTATTGGGTAAGGTTGAGTTTTGTGTTGATTTTTATCAAAGAACAAGATCACTAAACATAGAAGATAGGGGAATCAAGATGTCTTCAAGGTGATGTCAGGAAACAAAAGTTGTATAAGCTCTGAGAATTGTGTTTCTAGAAAATCAACAAACCAAGGATAGAGTGGCCAAGGTTGTGTTAAAATATGTGGGGTTTTCCTAGTCCAGAAAAGCCTTGAAAATACGTCCAAAATAATAAAATTCGACTGTCTCGTTTAAACGCCCCACGCACGCGTGACGAACGCACAATGTTTCGCAAATTCGTTCGAATGGTCTGATGAACACACATCGAGTGAGCTCTCTAGATGGTTTTGTTCGTACAAGATGAAGAACGCACCATGCACGGGAAGCATATGTCCAATTTCGTTCGAATGTTATCACGAACGTGACACTAACGAACCTCGTTCAAACACAATAACGAACGCAACACAGACGAGCTTCTGATATTTTCATACAAAATCTTCCAAATACTAGTCCAATTGCTTCGAGATCTTCATGACCCATTACAACTCAATTGAACTTATTTTTTTACGGAAGTTGCCAACACACATGGAATAAACATGTGTATTTTTTTTTGGAAGAAACCAAAGAGTTTTGAACTTGCTCTTTTGAATTGTCAATGATTCGTGGGAAGATTTTATTCTTTGTCTCAAATTAGATCACCCTCAATCATGAAGATTTCAACCTCACAGGATATGAATTATTGCTTTCTCTTGAGCTCTTCTATGATGGATGATTTCAAGTTTTTCTTATATTTTTTAAGAATAGCTAGCTGTTGCTAGTTTTAGTGTGCATATTTTATGTATGTTCCATAGGTGATCTTACTATATTTTAATAATATCTCTTCTTTTTATCCAAAAAAAAAAAAAAAAAAAAAAAAGTACCACGTAAAACTGTTACGGTATTTTCCTTTAAATCCAAGATTGCAAAGATTGTTTATGTCTAGGCACACAACAAAAGATATGAGGGGGCACCAAGATAAGGGAGTTGCAGATGAAGGTAATTTAAGAGATCCTGCTGATGGGGAAGCTTGGAAAGAATTTGATAAGTTATATCCATGGTTTGCACAAGAGTCTCCCAATGTCAGGATGGGGCTTGTAACAGATGGTTTCAATCCTTTTGGCAACATGCATAATTCTTATAGTATGTGGCCAGTCATACTTGTGCCGTACAATATGCCACCATGGAAAAGCACGAATGATCTATGATGATGTCATTACTCATCCCATGATCAAAGGCATTCGTAAGGGAATGAGGGATATTGATGTTTACTTGAGGCCGTTGATAGAAGAAATAAAAGAGTTGTGAAATTTTGGTGTTAGAAACATATGATGCATCCTCCAAACAAACTTTTCTTATGCAAGCAGCTGTGATGTGGACTTTTAATGAATTTCTTGCATATGCGAATTTGTCTGGATAGAGTACTAATGGTTACAAGGGTTGTCCTGTTTGTAATGAAGAAAGATCTTCAATGAGAAGTTGAATAATAAGATTTGCTACATGGGTCATCGTCTGTATTTGCCAAGTGGTCTTACATGGAGAAAAAGCCGATTGCATGACGGTAGTTGTGAATTGAAATCAGCACCTAAGGAGTGTTCAAGAGATGACATTAATCTAAGGCAACTAGCGAAGATAAATGAAGACGGTCCTGGAAAAAATGAAAATAATAAGAATAAAAAAGAAAACGTGCTGCAAATGATTTAAATTGGACAAAGATGAGTATATATTTTTGAATTAAAGTATTGGTCCAATTGAAAATTAAGACATATTTTGGATGTTATGCAAATAGAGAAAAATATATGTTATAGTTTAGTTGGAACTTTGTTGAACATTGAAAGTAAACAAAGATACTGATATAGCCAGACTTGACTTACAAGACAAGAACACAAGGAAAGAGTTGCATTTACAAATGGAAGGAAACAAACTTTTTGAAACCCCAGGTGTCTTGAAAGAAAATTTTGCAAATATATCTAACTGCGTCAACATCAAGGATGGAAAATTGTTGGGTTGAAAAAGTCACGGTTGTCATGTTTTGTTGCAACGAATCCTTCCGATTGGAATACGTAAATATTTACGGTAAGATATTTGCTCAGCAATTGTTGAACTTTGTAATTTTTGTAGACAGTTGTGTGCAAAAACATTGCACAAGAGTGAGTTAGATGAACTAGAGGAGGGGATTGTACTGATACTTTGCAAGCTTGAGCGAATTTTTCCACCTGTATTTTTTGACATTTTGGTGCAATAAGCAGTTCACTTGCCACGTGAGGCAAAATATGCTGCTCCTACTGCATTAAGATGAATGTACCCAATTGAAAGCCATTCAACGAGCTAGGAATTCTGACTTAGGAGATGTTAAATTCAGGGTCGCTGCTGAATTTTCCTAAATTTTGAGGGATTACAGGTCAGTTCTTGAAACGGATTCATATCTATAAAAAATATTAAAAATATACAAGTCATTAGATACATAAAAATTAAAATTTTGTTTACAATTGAGTCTTAATTTTTGATAAAAATTTTGTCGATTTATTTATAATGTGGCTAAGAAAATTAAAAAAAATAGTGGAAAACAGAAATATTTTACTTAAGATTTGATATTTTAAAGTTTTAAAATTTTAGAAAGACCGGTTATGATAAATCAAATAAGAATAATTTATTTATAAATTTATTTATTTTTGTTGTGCCTAGCAGCCTCTCCGGAGCCTCAAGAGCCACAGCCACTAGTAATGAAAGACTTTTATTTGGATATTTTTATTATATCTTCATTAATTCACACTTGTTTAATTTTAATCAATGACATTATTCTTATTATACAACTTGATGATGCCAATATACAATCGTATAATAGAGATGATGTCGCCCCACAAGTAGTTTCATCAAATGTACAAAGTGAATGTTGGCAAAAACACATAACATCAGCACATAAATAATTTAAGTATTACAAATATAGCATGTTAATAGTGAATATTACAACAGTTGTTGAAATAATAAGAAAATGGACAAACAAGAAGAAACGGAAAAACAGAAAATGCCGAGGCCTGTCACATACAGCATCCATAAGACAGATTCGTCTCTTGTCATTAGGTGCTTAGGATATGTAATATGTTTGTTTTCCTAAATACAACGGGGTCGAAAAATCTCGGAGAACAACCAAATTATTCAAGAGAATCTGAGTTGGGCTAAATTTGATCAAAGGAAAAACAAATAAACAACGATGGTGGTGCAAAAATTTTTCCCTCGGTGGTGTTGTTTTCGGTTCTTCCATTTGCAGGAAGAAGGCTATTTTTTTTAATAAAAAATAAGTTGAATCTCCAAATCTCACTAGGAGATGTTACTTTGATTTAATTGAAATCAATCCAATTAAATTTCAGCAACCTATTAGCATCTTTCTTTAATTTATTTCCTTGTAACTGTTAGCATCACTGCAACTCTAGGAATTCTGAAAAGTAAAACTGCTCAGCTGGGAAAAAAATAAGATGGAAAATTATAGCAAAAACGTGGCTAATGAGGACCTGTTCGAATTGGGCCACCATTCGTGTGCGCAAAACGTGCGAGTGCACACGAGTTGAACTAATCGAGTTGGAATTTGCACCCCTATGTGGGCGTGCGTAGAGAGAGCCTCTCTCCTAACACTTCTTACTCACCTATATTTGAGTGATTATATATAAATCCATTTAGTCTTGTTTTTTTCTATTTGATGTGGGATTGACTAATTTCCCTTTATTTTTCCATTTCAATGGGTGCATTTTGAGAGACAATTCATCATTCACCTAAGCATAACTTTGAGCATATAAATATATGATTTTGAAGTATTCACTGACTAGAATGCGAATAACTCACGACCTCTTACTTTCACTAAGTGGGTTCCACTCAAAATTATTCATTAAATTAGCTAGTCATGCTATTTTCCAACAATCCCCAACACCAATGAAAATTGACGTAAAACATAAACATATGATTTGACATAAAAATATTTGAAGTAGGTGATTAAGTTCAATGAATCGAAACCTGCATAGGATAGGTAGGTGTTAGCCTTCAAACCTTATTTTGTGAAAATACATTTACTTTACTGACTGACTGACCAATAGACTTGATGTCTTTGAACTATTTTGTCATTGGTGTAAACGATGATGTATTGAACACATGTATCTTTTCTTGCACAACTAAGTTCTCATAGTTATGTTTTTATTGGCCCTGAACAACTACCTGGTTCTGCAAGAGTTTCTAAAAATTGTGTCTTATACAATTCCTTTTAAAGCGATTCCACTTTTCTATCACATACGTGATTTCTTAATCTGAAGTAATGATTCTTACTCCATAAGAATCATTAAGAGTAGACCCCATCCTCACTTCTTTAAACATTACTAATTTATCATAAGAATGGATAAGAGGGTAACCCTAAAATAGCTCACGGCCCACATGCTCATTGGCCTCTCATCCGTACTAACTTGGATCACATCATTCCCCATCTCCTTAAAAGGATTCATCCTCGAATCTGAATCCATCCACTACAAGAATTAGACCATTTAGCGTCGAATTGTTTCGACGCCATAAGTGAAGATTTCGACGCAAATTATATTTAGCGTCGAAAAAATTAGACGCAAAAAATGGACGATAAAATGTCGACGAAAACCACTTTTAGCGTCGAAATAATAAAATGCGACGCTAAAAAACAGTATTCTGCGTCCAATTTATTTCGACGCTAAAGTAAAATTTTCGACGCTATATTGTATATTTGGCGACGAAATATATCGACGCAAAAATTCAAACTTTTAGCGTCGAAACTTTTCGACGCTAAAGTATATTAAAAAAGTATTATATGTAAGCTTATAGCGACCATGTTTTTTACTATTAGCGTCGATATTTGCGACGCTAAAAGTCACCTTTAGCGTCGAAACTAGCTTATAGCGACCATGTTTTTTACTATTAGCGTCGATATTTGTCGACGCTAAAAGTCACATTTAGCGTCGAAACTAGTCGACGCTAACATATATTTAAAAAGAAATATATGTACGCTTACAGCGGCCATTTTGTATACTATTAGCGTCGAAATATTCGACGCTAAAAGTAAATAATTTATTTTTTAAAAATAGTAATTTACTTATTTTTTGGTCTAAAATATTTAATTTAGTTGAAAAAAATGTAATTAATGACGAAATATTATATTGAAATTTGTTTTAGAAAAACAAATATTATATTAAATCTATTTGTTCAAAATGTTTATACAAAACTAAATATAAAATTATTGCTACTGTGATGGGGGGACGCTCGAGCCCGATGCACCATGACTCATTGAGGCCTCGAACATCTGACGGAAAGCCAGCAGTTGCTGTTCCAACTGCTCCATCTTCTTCTCGTGGTCCATCATCTTCTTCTCGTGGTCCACCGTGACCTGTTGTAGCTTCTCCTTAGTCTGCTGCAGCTCGTCTTTGGTGGTGACTAACTCGTCTCGAAGAGAGACATTGTCCGAATTACCATTATTGCGTGCAGATGACGTTGGCTTCTTACGAGTGCCAAGACCAACGTTGTAAGCTGTCTGATTCTTGAAAACCAATTGCGACAGCTGCTCATCTGGTATGGGGTCGGTCCCTGTCTCCTGAGTTTGATGTTGGAGTTCCATCATTTCGTTCTGTTTCAAAAAATAAGTTAATATTAGAATTTGAGAGAAAAAAATTAACATATATAATATTAATTATTTTATTTTAAAAACTGAAACTTACATAGCAGCGTTCAGCTTCTTCATTTATCCATTTATTCTTGTCATTGTAATGCGTCACACGGAAAAAATCTGGAAATGATTGCACCCACATGTGCTACTCTGTTATAAACATAAAATAAATTCAATATTATTCCAGATAGTAAAACAATTAACTGTTAAATTTTACGTTAGGATATATTTACCTCAGAATGTTCGGCACGATGTTGGATAAATGGCTTCGAACCTCCACGGTGGTTTAAAACGCAAGTGACTTCGATTTTCCGCATTTGCGTGACATTTATCCTGTATTCACGAACACTGTAAGTACCGAAAACAAAGACAATTATAAATTTCCGTTTATTTCAAAATTTACCTCGTGTTTTTTGCTCGACCAAAGCTCACATAAAAAATGTCCAGTCTTGTTCCTCTATAAAATCAGGTTTGTGTTGTGGAGCATTTGAAGGTCCATGTTCGTCGAATATTGGTTTCAAGACTTTTGTTCTATAATCTTTATAACTTTCCCATGTGGTAGTCAATATATTGTGGACATTCACTTGGGTCAGATCGAAGTCGAACCATTCCTACATGAAAATTCGAGTAATCTAAGTATAAAATAAAATGTTAAATAACAAAAATATCGAAAACTTACAAGTAGCGAACGGAATAGCTGGTTCAGTTTTTCGTCTCCCCGGATCTTTCTCCAAGATACGTAGTTTTGGGGAGCTTCATATCGAGCTGTAGTAGCTGTAGGGGTTGGTGCTCAGAGCGCCAATTCCCGGTTGTATTTTGTTAAATACTTCTGTAAAACATTATTATTAGTAATAATATATGCAGTTTCTATAATATAATCTTATCTTTTATATGGTAAAGACGTAATGACCAGAGAATGATTAGTCATGATACAGTTGCAAAAGCGTCGCAACGGACATTGAGTCGTATCATGACGTTGTCATTCTCAGACAGTTCCTGGTCAAGGTTTACACTACTTGGTCAGTATAGTAAACCCGTTGAGACCGGTACATGTCGTATACTGGAATATATGATTCCAATGGTTTCTCAATGAACCATTAGTCTTGGAGACTAGTATAGACGTGTAGGTGTTTATAGCGGATAAACACTGAACGACTCACCGAAGATTCTTAATGGATGGTACACCAGCGTCAATAAGAATCTTCTTGGGTTGAGTAGCACTTGTGATTCTTAGACTTGAGATGCCATTGTGGGCACATGAGACATCTTCTACACTTAGATGGCAGTCACGTCACCGATCTATTTAGATCAGACCTCCGCCTGTTCGTTGGGTGTAGATAGATCCTCAGGGTGTCCTATGTGTATCAAGATAGGATCCGTCAGTTCTGTGTACCAGAGCATAGGTAGTCCATATGATTAGCAATCAGATAAAACCATGGGCCCGTGGTAAGTTTAGAAGCTAGTTCTAAACATTCTTTTTGAGATTGCTAATAGAATAGTCGACTGGATAATCCCGATAGAGATTTGACGTTTACATCTATATCTCTGGGATTTATCCGGATACCTGTGACGGAGGAATTATACATTTGCGATGACCTCGACCTGTATGGTTTAGCGAGATTATCCGTGATCGTCATAATCTACGGGTGGATAGATTATGGACATGAAATTTGATTTCGTGACGGATATACCTGAACCTAGAGAGTCTCAATAATGAAACATACTCGTTGAGCACTAGAGCAACATAAATAAATAATATTGATTATTTATAAAGTCGTTTAATGGTTAAACGCAAGATACATGCTAAAGACACTAGATAGTCATTTACTTAATTATTGTGTATTTACATTTAATACTTGATTAATTTAAATACACATTAATTAATAGTCAAAATGAGTTATTTGACTTATTTCCTAAATGAATATATGTTTTTAATATTTAATGTAAATATTATACATATATTTAATATATTTGTATTTGATTAATTAATTAATTAT
Source organism: Zanthoxylum bungeanum (assembly GCA_019454045.1). Taxonomy (NCBI): domain Eukaryota; kingdom Viridiplantae; phylum Streptophyta; class Magnoliopsida; order Sapindales; family Rutaceae; genus Zanthoxylum; species Zanthoxylum bungeanum. Next base: position 114,633 of record SKCR01030582.1, read on the forward strand.
TTAATTGTTAAATGATTAAATTAATTAAAATATAAATATCTTATGTTAGGATAATTAAAGTAAATGACATTAGTTGCAATTGTTGACCAAAATAAATATCTAATAAAGGTATAAAAGATATTTATGCAAGTTGATTTACTAATAATGAAATGAAATTGAAATACAATTTGTTGCATTTGGTATGCAAATTTCGGCCAAGACTTTTTTTGGCAAGTATAAATTGTTTTTTCATTTTCATTTCATTAACCTAATACACTTTATCACAAACAAAATTCCATTGAAGAAAGGCAAAGAAAGAAAGTGAGGAAGAAAAGAAAAACCAAAGAAAAAGCTTGGATTTTGTAAGTTTCTTAAACTTACTATTAGAGAGGAATTTGTTCCTTATGATCTAGGCTACCTCTCATGAGTTTCTTAAGTTATTCTTTTCTTTATTTCTTGTGGTTTTTGATGATGGAAATTTGTTGAAAAGTGTTGAGCATGTATGATGAACAAAGAATGTAACTAGTGTAGTTATATGTATTTTTTAAGGTTTATGAAACCATGTTGCTATTCTAGAGTTGTTGACCCACTCTTAAATGACCTAGATTTGATCTTGAGTTGTTTCATTGTGTTGAGACTTGAATTGGATGAAAGATTGATGATTGAAACATTTGATTTAATGTAATTAGCCTAATTTGTCCAATTTGTGGAAATTGAAAAATTAGGGTTTCTAACTAATTCCAAATTTGGGGGTTTTCATATATGTTGAGCATTTGGGTGTGTATATGATGCATGCAAAGTTTCATGTTGATTGGATTTCATTTGGATGAGTTTTGAAGCATGAAATGACCAAATGGTCAACTGGGCACCATTGGTGCTCGGCTTTGAGAGAGAAAAATGGGGATTTTGGTTGCTTTGGTGTTTTGATGTTTTGAACATCATAAGTTCATCTTAGAAATGATTTAGAATCATTCAAAATTGATTGGATCAATTTCGGACTAAAACGGACAAAAATACAAAGCAAGGGTATTTCGGTAAATTCACCTAAAAATGTTTTATTGAATTTATTTCATAATTTGATTATTGGAATGTTAAATAAATATGTTTATTTAATTAATCCGAGAAAAAGTTTTGAAATCTGAAAATCGGATTTTCACCGCTTCCGCTGCGTTACCGGATTCACCCCTAAATAACCCTTCAAAATGGTATCAGAGCGAGTCTGATTCTAGGCCACTTAAAATGCTTAGCCTACATTGAATCAATGTTTAATCATGTTTTCTTGATTTATGCATGCTTATTAGGAAATAATTGATTAGATTTAGGGTGTATGACACTTAGCGGAAAATCCCTAATAATAAGGTTTAAATGTAATTTGTATTTGATGCATGTTATATGGTCCGTCTTGTCAATACGGTTTATGAATACTTCTTTGTGACTACATCCGAGACCGTGCCTCTGCTGTGAGGGTGTAGCCGATAAAGATTTATTTATACCGGATGTATATTAGATACTAGATAAATTCAAGCGAAAGCGGAATTCTGAACGTGCCCTAGCTGTCAGGATTACGTAAGTAACTTGAGTTTATCATTGCGAGTTTAACCTTGGTACGTCTCCTTGTGGGCCTGCCTTCGCAGCGACAACGAGAAACGGCCAGGACCGGGATACTTAGGAGTCATTAGTGAATGATTGACAAATGAGTTGTCTACCTGATGAATATACGTAGGCGAGACCGTGCCTCTGCTGTGAGCCGAAATATATTCACGGGATCCACTTTTCACTATTTATATTTAATTTAATTATTAAATATTTGTATTCTGTTTTGGGATTACAGTATTGCATGATTTAGTGGGAGGGGCATATTAGATTAAAAATCCATGATCTAGTTTATGCTTTTGATATTATATGAAACTGCTTATTTCTGCTAACCGTTTTTCGTGATCTATATGATAGATTTGCGATGGCGGGTCAATCCACAAACCAGTTTGCGCGTATGTTAGATGCGAACAAACTGAAAGGCGCTGAGAACTTTACAGACTGGGAATTGGATTTGAGGATTGTCCTCGATTCCGAAAAGTTGGGTTATGTTCTTGAGGGTCCTTTACCCCTTGCAGTGGGTGAGGATGCTTCGGAGGAGGAACGCCAAGTTTTTGAAGCTTGGAAGAATGATGATTTAAGGGTTAAATCATACATTCTTAGTTCGCTCTCTCCGAAACTCAAGCAACAATACTATGGAACATCAGATTCCTATAGTATGATAACACGATTAAGACAATCGTTCGAGAACCAGGAACAGGTTATTGTTCACAAGGTCGCCATGGAACTGTTCCATGCGCGTCTGGATGAGGGGCAAAGTGTTAGCCCACATGTTCTTCAAATGATCGATTTGATCGATCAATTGAGGCAACATAATCTCATCCTGAATGACATTCTCGGTAGGAGTGTCATTCTTGGTTCTCTGCCAGCTTCATTCCGCCAGTTTGTGATGTACTTCAACATGCACGGGACAGTCTGCACCACCACCAGAGCTACATAGGATGTTGCTCACGGCAGGAGAAGAGGATCTGAAGAAGGGAGTACCGACTCGCCCACCTAGATCTACTTCTCTTTCGGCTTCTTCCCAAGGATGGTCCAAGGGAAAGAAGAAGAAAGGAAGAAGAAGAAGGCCTTCGGTCCTCCACAGCAGGCGAAGATAGCCAAGCCCAAAAGGGCTTCTGAAGACAAATGCCACCACTGCGGCAAGGTCGGGCACTGGAAGAGAACTGTCCAGATTACATTGCTCAGATCAGGAGAGACAGAGCATCTACATCAGGTACTTTTATTTTTCCAGTTATTGATTTATCTTTGGCTTGTGAAGCCGTTACATCCAGCTGGATTTTAGATTCTGCTTGTCCCATTCACATTTGCAATTCGTTGCAGGTGCTGAAGGAAAGTAGGAGGCTGAAGCCAGGAGAGATGCAGTTGCGATTCGGGAGTGGAGACTCTTTGGATGCAGTTGCAGTGGGAGTATGCGAGATCTCATTGCCGAATGGGACACTTTTGTTACATGACTGTCATTTTGTACCGGGATGTGTCGCTAATATTATATCACTTTTTGTACTTGATACAGAAGGATTTTGTATGAATATTAAGAATAGTTCTTTGTATTTATATGATAGAAATAATATTCAGATCCTTGTTGTCCAAACCAGCATGGTCATTATACATTGCAAACTTCAAAAGATATTAAATACTGGAGTTAATAAACGTAGATTACCTGAAATTAATAATACTGAACTTTAATGAATATTTGTAAAGGCATTAAATTGAATTGAATGGTGGCAGAGTTGGGTTATAAGTGTGTATTCGGTAATGATCGACCATGCCTATCCAACTTGTGAATCCTGTATTCAGGGTAAAATGACCAAGGCCCCTGGTGTGGACACCGTGCCGTTACTTACTGGAACTCGTACATTCTGATGTATGTGGTCCACTAAGTCAAACTGCTCACAGTGGTTATTCGTACTTCGTTACCTTTACCGATGATTTGTCACGGTACGGTTATGTGTATTTGATGCGACATAAATCGGAAACCTTTGAAAAGTTCAAAGAGTTCCGAAATGAAGTAGAAAAACAGACTGGTAAATATATTAAATGCCTTCGATCAGATCGAGGCGGCGAATATATGAGTGGTGAGTTCATGGATTATATGAAGGAGAATGGGATTCTCGCTCAATATACTCCTCCAGGTACACCACAGCACAATGGTGTATCTGAAAGGAGAAATCGGACTTTATTGGATATGGTCCGATCGATGTTGAGTTTCACAGATTTGCCCTATTACTTATGGGGTTACTGTCTCTTAACAGCCGCACATCTTTTGAATAAGATTCCTTCAAAGGCTGTTCCTACGACACCGTATGAGATATGGTTCGGTAGGAGACCGAATCTTAATTATATTAAGGTTTGGGGTTGTCCTGCCTATGTCAGGGTAACTCAGCAAAGTAAGCTTTCGCCTCGAGGGCAAAAGTTTAGGTTTGTTGGATATCCCTCAAATACGAGGGGATATCTGTTCTATGATACCGAGCATCGAAATGTCTTCGTAGCTCGCTTCGCAAAATTTCTAGAAGTAGAATTTTTGTCAGAAGGTAGTGATCATAGAAGGGTTGAACTTGATGAAGTCCAACCTGAAAACAACGAACCAACGGAGGAACCTGAAGTTCAAGTAGATGAAGGACCTTCAACACACACACTCCGTAGGTCGGAAAGGGTATCTAGACCTCCTGAACGCTTGTATTTGATACAAGAAAAGAGTCTGGATGTTCTCTTAGTTGAGAGAGACCGATCCTTTCACCTATAGAGAATCGATGTTGGACATCGACTCCGTGAAATGGCAAAGTGCCATGAAATCCGAGATAGATTCAATGCATGAAAATCAAGTTTGGGACTTGATTCCGCTTCCCGAAGGAATTGTTCCTATCGGTTGTAAATGGGTTTACAAAAGGAAGCGCGGGCCTGACGGTAAGGTTGAAACTTACAAGGCCCGACTGGTAGCAAAAGGTTACACGCAGCGACCTGGCGTCGACTACGATGAAACTTTTTCGCCGCGTGTAGCAATGCTTAAGTCTATCCGGATTTTGCTTTCTATAGCTGCGTATCATGACTACGAGATTTGGCAAATGGATGTCAAAACGGCTTTTCTAAATGGTTTCTTGATGAAGAAATCTATATGGAACAGCCGGAAGGTTTCACATCCAGCCAAACCTCGGGTATGGTTTGTAAGCTTAAGAAGTCCATTTATGGACTTAAACAAGCTTCACGAAGTTGGAATCTTCGATTCGACGAGATTATCAGATCGTCTGGTTTTCTTAAGAATTCGGAAGAATCCTGTGTGTATCAGAAGGCCAGTGGGAGCATGGTCGTATTTTTAGTCCTGTATGTTGATGACATCCTAATCATTGGGAATGATTTAGGTATGTTACAAAGCGTTAAAGCATATCTCTGTAAGAATTTCTCCATGAAGGACCTGGGAGAAGCTTCCTATGTTTTAGGGATAAAACTCTATCGAGATAGACAAAGGAGGCTGATTGGGTTATCCCAATCAACGTACATAGATAAGATCTTGGAACGGTATAGCTTTGGTAACTGTAAGACAGCAAACATACCGTTCAGACATGGGATTCATCTTTCTAAGAAGATGTGTCCACAAACAGAAGATGAGAAGGTTAGAATGTCTAACCAACCTTATGCTTCGTGTTTGGGTAGCATAATGTATGCCATGTTATGTACGAGGCCTGATATCAGTTTCGCTGTTAGCGTAACCAGTCGATATCAGTCCAATCCAGGTAATGACCATTGGATGGCCATTAAACATATCCTAAAGTATCTTAAAGGTACTAAGGATAAGTTGATTATTATATGGAGGAAACGAACTGCAGGTTAACGGGTATACAGACTCCGATTTTCAATCGGATCCCGATGATGATAGAAAGTCTACATCTGGATTTGTCTTTACCCTTAACGGAGGTGCAGTATGTTGGAAGAGTTCCAAACAGGGATCTACAGCTGATTCCACCACTGAGGCGGAATATATTGCAGCTTCTGAAGCCGCAAAAGAGGCTGTGTGGATGATAAAGAACTTTATCACAGAATTGGGAGTTGTCCCAAGTATCGAGAATGCGATTCCGTTATACTGTGATAATACTGGAGCCATTGCGCAAGCAAAGGAACCGAGGGCGCATCAGAAGTCGAAGCATGTGGAACGCAAGTACCACATCATTCGAGAGATCGTGTCGCGAGGGGATATTGTCGTGTGCAAGGTACCGAGTGAAGACAACGTAGCAGACCCGCTGACGAAGGCCATACCTCCGAAGTATTTGATAAACACGTGGAGTCGATGGGTATTAGATACAATCGATATTGGCACTAGAGCAAGTGGGAGATTTTGTAGGGGTTGGTGCTCAGAGCGCCAATTCCCGGTTGTATTTTGTTAAATACTTCTGTAAAACATTATTATTAGTAATAATATATGCAGTTTCTATAATATAATCTATCTTTTATATGGTAAAGACGTAATGACCAGAGAATGATTAGTCATGATACAGTTGCAAAAGCGTCGCAACGGACATTGAGTCGTATCATGACGTTGTCATTCTCAGACAGTTCCTGGTCAAGGTTTACACTACTTGGTCAGTATAGTAAACCCGTTGAGACCGGTACATGTCGTATACTGGAATATATGATTCCAATGGTTTCTCAATGAACCATTGTCTTGGAGACTAGTATAGACGTGTAGGTGTTTATAGCGGATAAACACTGAACGACTCACCGAAGATTCTTAATGGATGGTACACCAGCGTCAATAAGAATCTTCTTGGGTTGAGTAGCACTTGTGATTCTTAGACTTGAGATGCCATTGTGGGCACATGAGACATCTTCTACACTTAGATGGCAGTCACGTCACCGATCTATTTAGATCAGACCTCCGCCTGTTCGTTGGGTGTAGATAGATCCTCAGGGTGTCCTATGTGTATCAAGATAGGATCCGTCAGTTCTGTGTACCAGAGCATAGGTAGTCCATATGATTAGCAATCAGATAAAACCATGGGCCCGTGGTAAGTTTAGAAGCTAGTTCTAAACATTCTTTTTGAGATTGCTAATAGAATAGTCGACTGGATAATCCCGATAGAGATTTGACGTTTACATCTATATCTCTGGGATTTATCCGGATACCTGTGACGGAGGAAGGAATTATACATTTGCGATGACCTCGACCTGTATGGTTTAGCGAGATTATCCGTGATCGTCATAATCTACGGGTGGATAGATTATGGACATGAAATTTGATTTCGTGACGGATATACCTGAACCTAGAGAGTCTCAATAATGAAACATACTCGTTGAGCACTAGAGCAACATAAATAAATAATATTGATTATTTATAAAGTCGTTTAATGGTTAAACGCAAGATACATGCTAAAGACACTAGATAGTCATTTACTTAATTATTGTGTATTTACATTTAATACTTGATTAATTTAAATACACATTAATTAATAGTCAAAATGAGTTATTTGACTTATTTCCTAAATGAATATATGTTTTTAATATTTAATGTAAATATTATACATATATTTAATATATTTGTATTTGATTAATTAATTAATTATTTAATTGTTAAATGATTAAATTAATTAAAATATAAATATCTTATGTTAGGATAATTAAAGTAAATGACATTAGTTGCAATTGTTGACCAAAATAAATATCTAATAAAGGTTATAAAAGATATTTATGCAAGTTGATTTACTAATAATGAAATGAAATTGAAATTACAATTTGTTGCATTTGGTATGCAAATTTCGGCCAAGACATTTTTTGGCAAGTATAAATTGTTTTTTCATTTTCATTTCATTAACCTAATACACTTTATCACAAACAAAATTCCATTGAAGAAAGGCAAAGAAAGAAAGTGAAGGAAAGAAAAGAAAAACCAAAGAAAAAGCTTGGATTTTGTAAGTTTCTTAAACTTACTATTAGAGAGGAATTTGTTCCTTATGATCTAGGCTACCTCTCATGAGTTTCTTAAGTTATTCTTTTCTTTATTTCTTGTGGTTTTTGATGATGGAAATTTGTTGAAAAGTGTTGAGCATGTATGATGAACAAAGAATGTAACTAGTGTAGTTATATGTATTCTTTTAAGGTTTATGAAACCATGTTGCTATTCTAGAGTTGTTGACCCACTCTTAAATGACCTAGATTTGATCTTGAGTTGTTTCATTGTGTTGAGACTTGAATTGGATGAAAGATTGATGATTGAAACATTTGATTTAATGTAATTAGCCTAATTTGTCCAATTTGTGGAAATTGAAAAATTAGGGTTTCTAACTAATTCCAAATTTGGGGGTTTTCATATATGTTGAGCATTTGGGTGTGTATATGATGCATGCAAAGTTTCATGTTGATTGGATTTCATTTGGATGAGTTTTGAAGCATGAAATGACCAAATGGTCAAATTGGGCACCATTGGTGCTCTCGGCTTGAGAGAGAAAAATTGGGGATTTTGGTTGCTTTGGTGTTTTGATGTTTTGAACATCATAAGTTCATCTTAGAAATGATTTAGAATCATTCAAAATTGATTGGATCAATTTCGGACTAAAACGGACAAAAATACAAAGCAAGGGTATTTCGGTAAATTCACCTAAAAATGTTTTATTGAATTTATTTTCATAATTTGATTATTGGAATGTTAAATAAATATGTTTATTTAATTAATCCGAGAAAAAGTTTTGAAATCTGAAAATCGGATTTTCACCGCTTCCGCTGCGTTACCGGACTCACCCCCTAAATAACCCCATCAGTAGCTCCTATGGCTTGTATTAAACGCTGAATTATGTTGTCCGACTTGAGTGTGTCCATCATCTGATATCTCTATCCGGATACGACCGTGAGCCTTAAGTACTTAGCCAACCCCAGGCCACGGGTGCGTCCTCGACCCTTCATGTACTGGACTCACCTGTGCTAGCAGAGAAATCACCAGGGCCAGTTGCCCTTTGCTGATGTAGATGGAGTCGCGGTAGCCCGTTTGCGATGTGCCGTGCGGTGCCATCTGCAAAAACCGTGCATTAGCGTCATCAAATTCCAAAATTCTTTTATACATATACATACATATCCATACAAGTCAATACAACTTAACAAAAGCGCTTAACATCGAATGCTCACTTTGGTTTTCAAATTCATCATTCAAATAAAATATGCATTGATTATCCATATAATCTACGAGTTCCATCATACACGTTACATGTACACACAGTCACACATCAATGGGATACATAAACCAACCACGAAGCACACAATCACAAGACTCTCATGCACACGTTCGTATGGCGTTCTCCAACGCGTTCGAACGGACCAATTCCAGTGAGCTCACGTTCGTGTGGCGTTCTCAAACGCGTCGAACGGACCAATTCCAGTGAGCAAGCGTTCGTATGGCGTTCTCTAACGCGTTCGAACGGACCAATTCCAGTGAGTTCACGTTCGTATGTCGTTCTTTAACGGTTCGAACGTAAAGTGGGTGTGTTTTCGAACATATTAAAGAACGACATACGAACATGAACTCACTGGAATTGTCCGTTCGAACGCGGTTCGAGAACGCCATACGAACGCTTGCTCACTGGAATTGGTCCGTTCGAACGCGTTTGAGAACGCCACACGAACGTGAGCTCACTGGAATTCAAACTTATCAAACAGTTATAATTAACCAAAGAGGGCACAAATTCAAACTTAACATTATATAAATATTAACCAAAGATGATGATGATTTTGAAGACGAACATCATCAATTTCATCAAAAAATAATTCATCAATTTCATCAATAATATCATCAAACTCATCCTCAAATTCATCAAATTCATCCTCATAAACAATTTTAAATCAACAAAGGAGACTTACCTGTTGATTTCCTTCGTTCGTCACTGTTGGAGAATGAGAAATGAGTTTTTGCTTCTGAGCCGAGGAAGAAGAGAAGCAGTGGTTTTAGGGATTTAAAGGACATTTAGCGTCGAAATAATTGACTTTTAGCGTCGCAGTACTTCGACGCTAATTGTTAGGCGGGTTATTGAAAAATTAGGGTTTTTTTTCCGGGAAATTTAATTTTTAATTAGCGTCGACATACTATATTCGACGCTAAAGTAGAGACATATAGCGTCGAAATACTGTATTCGACGCGAAATTAAAGACATATAGCGTCGACATAAAATTGGCTTAAATGGGTGATTCCTTAAATGGGCTTTGGTATTTGGGTTTGACCCATATTGACCAAAAGTCCATGCCTTAGAAATTAATTGAAAGCCCATTGGACTTTAAATTAAATTGACATTGGATGTTAATCGGGCTTTGAGACCCGTAACGATTAGATTTGGAATCTAAGTCGTAAAGGTACATTAAAATTGTAAATATTTAATTTGGAATTAAATAAATGAGTTAGTATTAAATACAAATTAAATTGGATTTAATGTTATAGTTTAATTTAATTCAAGAATTCGTACTTTGAGTACTTATTCGCAAAACGAGTTTGACTCGCCCAAAATCAAATCGTTGTTTGAACATTGGATGGTCATTAATATTCAGATTAATTAATTGGATTAGATTGATTGATAACATGCTTGTGTGAATACATGGATGCGATGTATGAATAATGTATATCGGATGGATATTAAATGGATGAGGGCAATTTTGGAAATTGTTGTAATAAATTTAGAATTTATTAAATTGGACCTGCGTGTCTAGCCTATTACCTCCTTACTCTGTGTATTTCTCTTCTCACTTATTCCCCTCAATGTAAATTAGTTTTCTTTAGAAGTGTTATGTAATCGGGTAGAAGTAATACTTGTGCTAGGGAGAGAGGAAAATGAGAGATTTGTTCTAGGAACAATGTGTTTAAATATCCATCCGCATATCATTATTATATTTATTTATATGCGCCTTATTACGTGTTTAGAATGCATGTTTAAGGGTGTATGATGATGAGACCTAACAAAGATAATTAATTGGTTGCCAATTACACGCGAAAAACCCTCAAAACATATTAAGTGTTTTTTCCTTCCATTGAGTGATTCTTACTTAAGATCCAAGACTGGCATTGGTTTGTTGGCCAAAGTCAAGACCTTTGTCCGTCACGGATGTGTTTGAATCATGAAGGCTTTGTTTCATATCGGTGTCTTGTCCAAGTTGTGATTTGTTGGCAAAGTCAAGATCACTTCTTGTTCATCGACATTGATTACGAAGCTTTCCATGGTCAATGGGTTCCGCTTAACTGGGATCACTAAGTTTGTTGTGTCAAAGCCAAGGCTTAGTTGATTCAGAGGAAAAAGGTTAGGCAATATATTGGATATATTGGCATATATAAGATATATGTTTCGGACTTGGATGTCCACCTACTGGATCTAGGAATTGGATGGGATCCAATTGATCTTAGAGATCTACCTAGTTAATTATCATACAATTTGTTGGCCAAAGTCAAGATTGTGTGTTATTTAACGGGATCCTAGCCTACTAGGAAACAAGGTTTCCCGAGTACTCAACAGAGGGTTAGAGGCTCGCCGAAAAATAGTGGGAGGCAAGTATTAAATTTGCAATATTCGTTTAGTTACTTGCCATACGCGCTCATTTCAAATATTTCGTCAAATAAATTATTTATTAGTTGGAGTAATATTTAATCGTTGTTTTAATAAACAGTTGGACTGTATTCAAACTATTTCATTTATAGTTGATTATATAATTGGATTATAGTAATCATTATATTTTAATTAACCATTTCAATTAATAGTTGATTTTATAATTGGATTATAGTAATCAATATAATTGAATTTAATCAATTAAATTATAGTTTATTATATAGTTGGACTATAGTAATTGTTAACGGCTGATTTTGGTCTCAGGGCAATATGGGAATATTACTCCCGAGACAATCCTCCCTTAATAGTGAATTTGTTTGGTTATGGGGGAACAAAAGCAAACTTAGCAAAAAACAAATAATACACCAATGGACAAGGAAATTTAACGTGGTTCGGCGGATTTTGGTCCGACCTACGTCCACGGGCACAAAAAGGATGATACTTTTATTACTCAAACACGCTTCTCAACTCTACTCCTTGTTTTTTACAAGTCTGATGATAATGATATTGATACTGATATTGATATTCATCATCTTCCCCTCCCTTTAAGATAACTCTACCATCCTATTTATAATAGTGCAGAAATCAGATTCCTTCTTTTACAAGGGTTTCCTAGTTGAAACAATTTCCCTTTCCAATAAGGATTCCTAGTCAAAAACTACCTTTACTTCCTTTATCATACTAGGACATTGACTTACTAGTTTACCCCATGAAAGTAGGATAACTTATTATCTTATCTTGTATGGATAAAATGCCTTATCTTCCCGAACATGTCTTGCCATATGCTCGGTTTTCACGAGGTCGGTCTTCATGTGGTCGGTCATAATAGTCTTTTGTACTGAGAATACTGCTGTCGACCTGATAATTGCCCGGTCATCTTGAACTCAAGTGCTCGGTCACTAACCGTAAAGTTTCCGGCCCCTTACTGTTGACTCTTTAGTGGTCGGGTCGGCATTAATAATCTTGACTGAGAAGTGAATTACCTTTTTTACCCATGTTGTGCAGCTTAAATAACATAGTGCCTGAAAACACCATCAACATCTGTCCCCTAGTTCTCGGTTCCAACGAGTATGCAAGTTGGTACCGGGAACTATATAAAGATGGTGTGCTGATCGCCTTGCTGGTGGTCGCTCCAGAAATCACAGAGAAATTGCCTTCGCCATCAACTAAGTCTTCTGTTTCTATCTTCATATCCTCAGTTATTGGAGATGCTGACCCTATTCAAAACGATTCTCCACCTCAAAGTAAATTGCTGACTTGGGTCGTTCCATCAGGAGATGAAGTTCCTCTTGTTGTCCAAACTAAAAATGACTCCTCCTCTGTAATATCTGTACCAGAGATTTAGAGATCCTGACCCCTAACTGATCCAATCTCGATTGTGAGGAGAAAATTTTGCCTTTGAGCTAACGATGATGTGCTCGGTGGCATGTGATCGTGTCTCGAGCTGTGAGAGATGCTCGGACCTGAGGGAATGTTACGTCCCCAGTTCGAAGGACTGACTCGGTGGGACGTACCCCGACCTCGAGCTGAGAAAGGCACTTGGACCTGGGGGAATGTTACGTCCCCAGTCCAAAGGGCTGACTCGGTGGGACGTACCCCGACCCCGAATGAAGAGAGGCACTTGGACCTGGGGGAATGTTTCGTCCCCAGTCCGAAGGGCTGATTCTGTGTGACGCAACCCGACCCTGAATGAAGAGAGGTACTTGGACCTGGGGGAATGTTATGTCCCCAGTCCGAAGGGCTGATTCGGTGGGACGCGACCAGACCCCGAATGAAGAGAGGCATTTGGACCTGGTCGAATGTTATGTCCCCAGTCCGAAGGGCTGATTCGGTGGGACGTGACCCGACCCCGAATAAAGAGAGGCACTTGGACCTGGGGGAATGTTACGTCCCCAGTCCGAAGGGCTGACTAGGTGGGACGTACCCCGACCCCGAGTCGAATAACTAAGTGGCCTCGGCGGAATGAAATCCAGCCCTGAGCCGAATAACCAAGTGGCACACATAGGCCTCGGCGGAATAAATCCAGCCCCGAGCCTTCACCACGAAACCTCGGCGGAACGAATCCAGCCCCGAGTCGATTAATCCTTGGGACTTATTCAGAATGGAGGTGACTCAACCTTTTGAAGCCCTACCAAATCTGGCACGGGCGTCCCCTTGCCAGACCGGCGAAAAAAAAAAACAAAACTTTGGAAAATAAAATCAAAATGTGGGGGTGACATAGCACTTGTCCCAAAGCAAAACTTTTCACAAGTGTAAACAATAGCACAGATGCCTCGAAACAGCGTCCTGCCCGAGGCCTCCAAAACAAAATTCTGAATCTTTCAATTAAGTGTCCCGACGAACCAGGATTTGGATCAGAGAGCGTTTAAAATGGTAAGGGCACATCCTCTATACGTCAGGTCACTGTGGAGCCTGTGTATTTATGCGAGGGCTCCTCCTTACTGCGCTGGAGCAGGCACACGCCACAGGGGCACAACGCCTCCCCGTGCTGCGCCTCTCTTGGATCCAAATGATGAATGGATCAAAGAGTGTCCGGGATACTAAGGGCACATTCCTCCTTAGGTCCGGCATCACTGGAGCTAGCAATCGTAACGGGGGCATCATCTCTCCCCGTACTGTGCTTTCTCACGGATCCATTATATCGGGTAAGTGAGGATCAGAGAGTGTTTCGAAACATTAAAGGGCATATTCCTCCTTATTTTCGGTAACACTGGTGCAAGCAATCGCCACGGGGGTATCATCCATCCCCATGCTATGCTTCTCACGGATCCTATGCATCGAGTATGTCCCTGAATATTCTGAGGACCCTGAGCTAAAGAGACATTTGGTTCTGGGGGAATGTTCCGTCCCCAGGCCAATAAGCACGACTCGGTGGGACGTAACCCGACCCTTGAGTCGAATAGTAGAGCTACCTCGGCGGAACTAGATCCAGCCCCGAGCCGATGAAGAGGCCTCGGCGGAACAAACTCCAGCCCCGAGCTGATTGTTGAAGGGGCCTCGGCCGAATGAACTCCAGCCCCGAGTCGATTATTGAAGGGGCCTCGGCGAAACTCACTCCAGCCCCGAGCCGATTGTTGAAGTGGCATCGGCGGAACGAACTCCAGCCCCGAGCCGATTGTTGAAGGGGCCTCGGCGGAACGCACTCCAGCCCCGAGCCGATTGTTGAAGTGGCATCGGCGGAACGAACTCCAGCCCCGAGCCGATTGTTTTTTTTTAGGGACGCAGGCCCGACTTTCTGAGTTGTGCAAAGCTACCGATGCTCCCTGGGGCTAAACTTCTATACCATAGAATGGTGGATCCACCCAAGTTTTAGGGGGAATACCTTGCACACGGCGTCCCCTGTCACTCCTTGGTCCTCCATTAATAGTACAAAGCTCTCAATATGGGATTTTGGATCGATATGTCCTTTGTAGGGCGTCATGGTCGGCATGTTTAACCTTTTCGGGAATTTTGCTGATTTTATTTCTTCTGTGAGGGGGGATTCCACTTTGTCAACCCGGGCGTCTCCTGTATCTGTTTTGAGGCTTGCCCCCACTTGGCCATCTCTTTCTTTAACCAAGATTTTACCTCGCTATTTGGGCCGTCATGTCGCCTTCTGCGATCTTCTTCATGTTTGTTGCCACAGGTGCGGTGTTCCTCACGCCTTGGGATCTCCCGAACAGTGTCATCGTACTATGTGCCTCCTTTTCTAGTGTAGCGGAGACTATCATAAGAGGAATCTGTCGAACGTCTCTCTTCATCTTCTTCCCATGTGTCCTCTGCTTGTGAATCTTCTTCCACAACTATGGATTTTATCCCGTAAGGCCCCCTCCTTCTAGGACCATCGTCCTCACTTGTATCCACAACCCTCTTTCTATCTGCTATCTCTCCTCTTCTTTTGATTAGCTCTGGTTTCAGGCTTCTCACGGTTCCCCCCTTCCATTCTCTCCAGTCGGTCCATCATGGTTTTTAGGAGGGCCTGACTATCCTCCTTGTCCTTCCTTATGCTTTCTTCTATCTTCTTCATCCATATGTGGCCGGATTCCCCAATGATTGGTGATTTCCGCCTTCTGCCATCGTCTTACTAAGCGAACCGCTTTTTGTTGAGTTCCCCACAGACAGCGCCAACTGTTGACGGCTGATTTTGGTCTCAGGGCAATATGGAAAATTACTCCTGAGACAATCCTCCCTCAATAGTGAATTTGTTTGGTTATGGGGGACCAAAAGCAAACTTAGCAAAAAACAAATAATACATCAATCGACAAGGAAATTTAACGTGGTTCGGAGGATTTTGGTTCGACCTACGTCCACGGGCACAAAAAGGATGATACTTTTATTACTCAAACACGCTTCTCAGCTTTGCTCCTTATTTTTTACAAGTCTGATGATAATGATATTGATACTGATATTGATCTTCATCATCTTCCCCTCCCCTTAAGCATACTCTACCCTCCTATTTATAATAGTGCAGAAATCATATTCCTTCTTTTACAAGGGTTTCCTAGTTGAAACAATTTCCCTTTCCCATAAGGATTCCTAGTCAAAAACAACCTTTACTTCCTTTATCATACAAGGACATTGATTTACTAGTTTACCCCATGAAAGTATGATAACTTATTATCTTATCTTGTATGGATAAAATGCATTATAATCCCGAACATGTCTTGCCTTATGCTCGGTTTTCACGAGGTCGGTCTTCATGTGGTCGGTCATAATAGTCTTTTGTACTGAGAATGCTGCTGTCGACCTGATAATTGCCCGGTCATCTTGAACTCAAGTGCTCGGTCATTAACCGTAAAGTTTTCGGCCCCTTACTGTTGACTCTTTAGTGGTCGGGTCGGCATTAATAATCTTGACTGAGAAGTGAATTACCTTTTTTACCCCTGTCGTGCTGCTTAAATAACATAGTGCCTGAAAACACCATCAACAGTAATCATTATAATAAATAGTACCTAAAAATCGTTGATTAAATAGTTGGCCTATTAGAATCAAGATAATTGAAAGATTAGTGTTTAAAACATAATCCTGGGTGAAAATGTATTTAAACGACTTTAATTTTCAAATTGGGAATAATGAATCAGGATAGTCCTGAAAACTCAGAAGTTACTTTATTTCATAAAATAACACTTTAGGCCTAAGCCCGGAGTTAATCAAATAGTAAGAGCATGATCTTTGGAAGATTCATGTGATGATAACTTTTTAAGTGCTTAATTCATTATACTTGCCAAATAGACTCTTTAATTTCTTAATCAGAACTAAGGATTAGATCCTAAGAGTATGAAAATGAAATTGAAGGATCTTCATAGATCTATTCTTAGATCTGAGAAGTACTAAATTGCAATAGAAAACTCTTGGAGAGTTAAAGGCTATTCTCAAGGAGATAAAGCCAAAGTTTGCAATAAGGCAAGAAGCGCAAGGCGCATCTTACTTCAACATTCTAGAAGGCCAAGGCTTGGCCAAAGGCTTCTGGGGTGTGAAAAAGGGCAAAGGCAAATTATTATAATCTTCTGGGAAGATAAAGGACATATCCCAAGATGTCTGCCTAAACTGTGGCAAACGGGGTCACTGGAAGCGTGACTGCCGTATGGACAAGGCAGACATGAAGGAATATAAGAAAGTGCAAGGCTCCGACTTCAAATATGTTTGTCATAAACATGTTCACTACTAGTATTAAAATTGGATTTTAGATACTGAGTGTGGTATATAAATATATACTGATGTGCAGAATCTGCTGACAAGCAGGATACTGAATTCAGTTGAGATTTACCTACGAATTGAAAACGGGACGACAGTCGCTGTTTTAACCGTAGAAACCTAAGTTTAGGAACTACCTTTCGGGTTTGTACTTAAAGTAGGAAATTGTTAAAATGCAACTAGTTTAACAAGATATATTATCTCTATATCAGGGTTTAACCCATTGCCGGTATACCTTTATATTCTAGAACACTAAAGTGTTTTATTATATAAAGATGATATTGAGATAAACACATTAGATGTGAATAACAGTATTTATATTTTGAATATAATAAATCTCAAACATATGACATGACAAACAAATAACTCAAACTGATTTAATCAGTTGAGACTTATAAGTGGCATTGTTGTCTGTGACACAATTAACAAGACTCGTATATCCACACTTTCGAAGAGTGGATACTAGGACAGATTTGACTTTATTCAAATAATGTCTACGAATCTAGTTCATTGGGCAAAGTGCCTAAAAACACATTTTACTTGGTAAAAGTACAAGTGCCACCAATCTGTTAGCCCTCGTTCATAGTGACGTAAGTGGGCCCATATCTAGCTAGGCTAGAGGTGGATATGAATGTTTCGTGACCTTTACGGATGTGGCATCGCGTTATGGTTATGTGTTTCTTTTGAAACACAAATCAGAAACTTTTGATGAACTCAAAGAGTTTCGACACGAAGTAGACAAAAAGATCGGCTAAAGTATTAAACCATCACGGTTAGACCATGTGGAAAATACTTAAGCAATAAGTTTCTTAAATACTTGAAAGAGTATAGTATTCTTTCAATGAGGACTCCTCCCGGAACACGTCAGTCTGACGGTGTGTCCGAACGGAGAAACCGAATCTTGTTGGACATGATAAGGTTAATCATGAGTCGCTCTGAGCTACCATTTCCTTCAACGAATATACATAAACAGTGCAAAACTTATTTTGAATAAGGTTACATAATAATCTGTTTGACAGACTTCATATTAGATATGAATAGGAAAGAAACCGGATTTTCTCATTCCTGAAGATTTGGGTATGCTAGGCATATGTTTGGATGATACCAAACAAGAACCCAAATCGGATAAGTGCCTATGTTGTAGGTTATCCTAGGGAAACCAAAGAATAGTACTTATACAACTCACAAGAGAACAATTTAATTGTTGCTCTCCATGCGGTTTTCCTAAGAGGAATACCGATATGCAGTGGTAAGTGGGAGGAAAGTAAAACTCGATGAAAATCGGAGTAATACTGTTCCAGGCACCGATTCCTTAATGGAACACAAATAGTTCATCAAGGATGAAACTATACAATAATCATCGAATACACAAGAACCACGTAAGTCAGAGAGAGTCAGAAAACAACCTAGGAGGTATGGGTTTCTGATCTCACCTCGTAAAGATGTCAATCTTATTGAGGAATACGAACTGACTACGTATGAGGAAGTGATACAAGGTATCGAATTGATATCATGGCGAAGTGCCATGAAGTCCGAAATGGATTCCATGTATACCAACTAAGTTTGGATAATAGTTGATGTACCGCAAGGCATTGTGCCTATTGGTACTATGTAAGTCTTCAAGGAAGACATACATGGAAGGCAACATACCAACGTACTAAGCTAGGCTTGTAACGAAAAGTTATCATTATCAACATTGTGTCGATTACGACGAAACCTTTTAACTGTTGCCATGGTTAAATTAATTTGGATAATGCTTGCTAATGCTGCATGTTTCATTTATGAAATATGGCAGCTGAATGCCAAAACCATTCCTTAACGGAAACCTTTTGGAGGATGTTTACAACATCCTGAGGTTTTGTCGTACCAAAACGAGCAAACAAGGTTTGCAGGTTATTCGATCCATGAATGGATTGAAGCAAGCATTGCGTTCTTGGAATTATCGTTTTGATGTAATCATAATGGTATATGATTTAATTCAAAAACGAAAATAATTCTTGTGTATATAAGGAGGTTAGTGGGAGCGCACTGACAATGAATGTCCTAAAAAATGATGACATTTATCATTTCTTGGAAATGATATTCCTATAATATAGTCGGTGAAAGCTTGGCTTTCATGAAAATTCTTCGTAGAATTCTTGGGAGAAACAACCTTTATTCTAGGAATAAAGATCTACTGGGATAGATTTAAAGTTGTTAATACTCTCCGAGAACTCGTACATTAAAATAAATGTACGCGACCTGGTGTCTCATACGCTTTGAGCATATGGAGTCAAAATCTGGCCAATCCAAGTGATAGTCACTGGATTGATGTTAAGAACATCCTTAAGTATCTTAGAGAACTAAGGATGCTGTCATATACTATGGAGAAGGAGAACTTGAAGTGACTGGGATCAATATTGCAAGTTTCCAAACCGATAATGACGACTATAAGTCACAATAGCGGTACTATAAAGTTTGAATAACGGAACAGTGGACTGGAAATCTTCATAGCAAGATACTGTTACTAAATAAACAAAAAAATGGATTATTGCTGCAGTTGAGGCAGCAATAGAAGCCTTTTGGATCGATAATAATCCTAATTAGATTAGGAGTAGTTCTGTTAGTAGCTGAGCTAGGCTTCAACACAGGCTAAAGAATTAATGGTCTCATCAACGATCCAGATATATACTTCAATTATTCATCTGATTCGTTCGGATTATACATCGTGGCGATGTGATGATCGAATAAATCGCATCAGATGATAATCATGCAAATCCGCTGACAAAAGTTTTTCCTCAGCAGTAGTTTGAGAGAACCGTACATAGTTCAGGTATAGGACACTTGAGTGATTGGCTATAGGCCAAGTGGGAGATTGTTGGACAGTTATGACCCATAGCATCACTATTTGTACAGATCATGGTGTTGTTGTACAAATTAACTATGTGACAAAGGAAATTGCCCTTTTATCATTTGAAATTAGATTACCAAGATGTATAAATGATAGAAGGTCCATATGATTAGTTCCGGATTGATAAGATATGAGACAGTATCAATCCATAAAGGTTTAATCATTAAATATCCCTAGTCGTAGTATTATCAAGATTGGACATCGATAATGCGGAATAGACTAGTATTGCACTTGTGCGTGTTATGAGAGCATAACGGTATAGTTCTCATATATTTGGGTATAGGATACTCATGCAAGTGTAATAGGAGGTTGTGTTTAACCGATGGTACGGAAAACAGCTTCGCTCTGGATAGACCCCTCAGAATTCCATTGGTACTATGACTATGTGTCTATGGAAGTCCGAATCAGGGTAGGTGTATTTGGTCTTAACCTGAGACTTGCACCGCTAATACTTGCGACAATCAATATACTTTGGTTTTGGTAGTCCAGGGCTTTAACCGGTTCTGTGTACGCCTCTTCTGGGTATATTGAGAATTGTAGTGTATTGGGTGTGATGTCGAGATGGAAGTATCACTCCAGTCATAGTGGAGATGATGATCACGTAGGATACGGAACTGGTGCTCTTATGTACTGCAGTCATCGGGATAATATGACTAGGTCATGATTATCCGATAATAGAGACTAGTTACCAGAGATCCGATATGTGCTTCGTACGGGGCACACACATTTCCAGCCTCAGGCCTTACACGTGACATCTGATGCTGGATCGAAATATGCAATATTGCGTATACTACGCCTGATATAGATCACATATTCCAGTAAGATTATTTCTGGAGAATTGGGTAGGCATGATGCTTTGCTAGAAGCCAACCATGTCTTGTAAATCGGTAAAATGTAGTACTAGGTAAGTACGTGTTCGGATAGTCCGACGACCGTATTTACTGCCAATATATCTGGGGATCTCATGCGTCGCTTCCCGAAGATTCACCGATGACGTATGACTCGCACTTTATTAATCTGGGATTAATTAATGAGAGAGAGAAAATTAATCTAGGATTAATTACGGAGATATTTTATCTGGGATAAAATATTATTTAAGAGAGAGAACGATTAATTTGGAATTAATCGATAAATTAATATATTCGATATATTAAATGAAATTTGATTTCGACGCGGAATTGAAATTAGATTTTAATTCGGGCGAACGAGTTAATTTAGAATTAATTCGCTAGCGACGTGAATAGTAATTTTGCTAGGCACAATTATTTAATTAAATTAGATTTAATTACGTCGCAACGGAAAATTCGTTAATTTGGAATTAGCGAACCCGAGCCCGGGAATGTTTGCGGGCGCACTCGCATTGCGAATTTAAGTGCTGCCCACAAGTAACATCAAGCGTCAAATCACTAGTCACATCAAGCGTCAAATCACTTGTCACTTTGAGTGATGTGATGTCTAGTTAATTTTGATGTGAATAGTGATGGAGGTTGTTGTTGGCTATAATGTCTTTTGACTTTTGGAAAGCAAAAATTTGGTAAATGGATTTTTGAAATTCATTTTTGTGTATTAGATACACAACTCCAACAACCAACACTTAACACACACTCTCTCCTCTTTTCTTCTTCTCTCTCACGGGCTTGGGCCATTTCTTCTTCTATTTTTCCTGGTTTTGCCGAGAATGAAGGAGAAGCTAAGGAAAATTTTGTGGCAAATTTTTCGGAGTGCTAGCACACATTCAGGGTCTTGCGAAGGTGATAAGGAAACCAACTTGTGAGCATGGAATCACCATTCGAAAGCTTGGAGCTTGGAGCTTGGAGATGGCCGAATTCGGAGCATAAATATTGGAGAAAGCCGAGAGCCTCATGGAGCCAAAGCTTGAAGAATTTTGTTGTTCCTCGCGTCGCAAAAGCCGATCATTATAAGTATGATTCCGCCTTGCTTTTACGAGTATTCACATATATGTTTTATTGCTTGAAATCGATCCCGGGACTATAATAGAAACCCAACAGTTTGTTCACTATCTCTTTCTCAAGAAGAATACTCACATTGGTTGAGAGAAAGCTCTCAGTTTCTAATTATTCAAAAATGCAAAACTGTAATAAACAAGCAATAATGTTTGTTTAAAAAGAAATCTATCTAATCCTAATGCTACCATAATTCCTAATATAAGGAATTCCCTAACTAACACTAATTCCTCTTAATTTGTGCAACATAAGCCCAAAACAGCCCATGCTCACTCCAACTAAGACACATTCCCTTGGGCTAACTTGACTAATATGCCCAATTGCCCATTATCTAAGCTAACCCTAACATAAATAAACAAACTTTTTGGCTTGATAAAATAACCAAGTCTAACCCAATTATAATTACAATCAAATAATAATACGAAAATAAAATACAAAAGAAAGCCCACAATAAATTACTACCCAGGCATGTGCCTAATGGTGAAGCCCACTCCATAAACAGCCTCCATCATGTATTGGGCTTGGATTTGCTTTGCTAAAATAGCTCACGTCCTACATGCTCCTTGGCCTCTTATTTGTACCAATTTTGATCACATCAGTGCAGCCCATAACTATGAGTATACCTTAAATACCTGAGTATTCTTGTTATCAATTTCCAATGGTCAGCTATAAGATTACTCATGTAGCTATTAAGTTTACTAACTATGTAAGCTATGTCCGATCATGTACAACTCATTAGGTATATTAAACTTCCAATGACTCTGGAGTACTCTACTTGAGAAATACCTTCTCCATTATTCTTCGATAGATGTTGGCTGGTATCTATTGATGTTCTAGCCATGGCAAAATCATATTTATTAAATTTCTCAAGAATCTTGTCTATACAGTATGATTGACTTAGAACGTTGCCATCTTTTTTATTCCAAGTATCATATCTGCAATAGCCATAACTTTCATGTCAAATCTTGAATTCAACATATTTTTGGTAGATTTGATAATTTTTTCATCACTACACACAATGAGCATGTCATCAACATAAAGACGCAAAATAACATAGCCATTTGTAGTCTCTTTGACATAAACACATTTGTCACATTCGTTGAATTTGAAACCATTAGCCATCATAGCATTATCAAATTTTGCATGTCATTATTTTAATGGTTGCTTTAATCCATATAAAGACTTGAGCAGCTTACACATTTTCTTTTCTTGTCCCGGGGCAGAAAAACCTTCTGGTTGTTCCATGTAGATTTCTTCTTCCAAATCTCCACTATGAAACGCTATTTTCATATCCATTTGATGTATTTTGGGATTGCGCAAAGTTTCAATCGCTAGTATCAGCCTAATGGAATTTATTCTTGTCATGGGAGAATATTTATCAAAGTAGTTTAGGCATTCCTTTTGTTTATAACCTTTAATTACTAGTCTAGTCTTATACTTATCAATCGACCCATAAACTTCCAACTTCCTATTGAAAATCCATTTAGACCCTAGACGTTTACATCCCAGAGGGAGTTTCACTAGTTCCATTCTGCAGA
>SKCR01030583.1:0-92159 GCA_019454045.1 Zanthoxylum bungeanum
AAATAATGGTTACCTCCATTGGCCTATTAACTGAAGATACATGTGTTCCTCTGCAAAAGAGCTTTAGCATATGTATATATCCGATGAAGGATTACTTGACTTATTAAGTCAAAAGGAAAAAATAATTTATTTCATTATGCTAAAAAATGAATAATATTGTATTGAAAAATGTCTTCTCTAGCTTTTAGTGTGAATAGTATTATATTGAAAAATGTCTTCTCTGGCTTTTTCATTATACTAAAAAAGAAAAAATTTCATCCTCCTGACCTCGCTCGCTATCCAAACAAATGCTGGCTTTAAAATTCTGAACTGCAAAAATCTGAACCTTCTCCATTAATTGACAAGGAAACAACACATTAAAATGTCTATATATACACGTCTATACCTAATTGTTTTAGAGATATGAACACAAATTTTCTGACGTCAGTTTCTCGAAACATTAAAAATCTATCATACTTTAGGGTCTTATCTAGATATTATTTTCCACAAAACGAATGACCCAATAAATTTCAGTTTATTTCTCAAATGTAAATGGCTTGCAAGTTGCAACACATTTTGAGATCAATTGCAGCTAACAGGTATATTCTATAATGAATTCCAAGTGCCAAAGGAATAAAATGGGAACTAGGGTTTTGTCAAATCAAGTTTTTCTTTCCCTTGAATAAACTTTGATGGACAAAATTTGTCCCAACTATACCACCCAACATTAAGCAGAACCTGCATGTCCCCAGAAAAAAAAAAAAGATATTTTGACCCCAGCCCTCTAAAACCCTAATATTGGAAAACTATTGAACATCCGCCAAAAGCCTCCAACAACTCCATCACTTCATTGCCTGCCAACACTTACAAATTTACCTAACTTGACAACTGCAACCATTGTTCAAAATATGCTCAAGCAAATTCAATTCGGTTAGTTGCTAGGAAGTTTTGACAGTAATAAGAATCAAGATCAATGTCGTAGAAGGATTGACAAGAATTCACGAGATTCACAAAGTGTAGGAGCAAATTGCATAAGAAACAAAGAGAGAATGTGACCCAAAATAATGACAATAAAGAGGGAGATTAGTTGTTACATTAGATAAAAGAGATCAATAAATGCAAATGTACAGACTACAGATGAGATATATGATTTAAGTTTTTCCAATCTAAAAACCAGAGAGCATGAACCAAGCTGCTCATGCTTAGACCTCACTCACATGTTTGGACTTTACAAATATAAAATGGCTTGAATCTGAAATGCCAAATCATACCCAAGCAAGAATCAAAAACCAACTGTAAAAAGAAAAAAAAAAAAGATACAATATCATATCTATAGCAAACAACAATCAGCTCATCTGCTCAACGATCAGATCAAGCCCCATGAGGAGGAAGGTCACACCTTGGAAGAAGGAAGTAGAAGTGCACTCCCTGTGCTGCTAGCAAGCTTCTGACAGAAGCTGTTAGTAGGAGGAATGCGAGCGTCAGTTCTTTCCTGTATATCTTGTTGATCCTCTTCTTCAGAGTGGCAGCTGATTCTTTCTGTTCCTTTAACTGGGTTAACTCAGAAAGCTCACCCTCGGAAGCTCTTCTGTGTAACTGTGGCTGGTTCATTGTCTTTGATTCCCTCTCAGCAAGTGCTAATAAGTCGGATTCTAAAGACCTGTCAGCCTTCTTGGTACAACCCACTCATAAGAGCTACCCATTTGGAATAATCCAGATACCATTGCATTGAATTTGGTCACGGACATGGTGTTCTTGAAGAAGAATGTTGAGGAATGACATGAAAACAGGCGGATGAACATGGTTAGAGGAAGAATTATGCAAAACAATGTAAAGGAATAGAAAGGAAGGATAAGTTTCCTCAATAAAAAGAACAGCAGAATTAAGTTCGCTTTCTTCCACATTGCTATCCGCAGTATTAAGCATTCATTAGTCATATCGTAGGTGAATTACAATAGTCAAAAATGTAATTTGAGCACCGAAAGTACCTTAGATTTTAAAATTGCTGGAAGACACAAGCGGAAAAGTTGCATAGGACCAGAATGCCAACGTGTTGCTGCTTCCTGTAAGCTTCATGGGACTCAGGAACCTCACAAAGGACCTGAAAATTTACTTATGTAGCCAGCTTTCTAAGATCGTTCTCGGAATTTTCAGGAACTTATGTATTTGGGTTCACTTGAATCCATCAATAATTAATATAATACAATTCGGAACCAAAGCAAGATCAGTCTAGTTTAAAATGAGTACCTTGACATCATTAAGGAATATGAATTTCCAACCATTGAGATGTGCACGAACAGCAATGTCCATGTCCTTTACGGTTGTTCTTTCAAGCCAGCCTCCAGACTATTCAAGGGCTTTGATTCTCCGGACACCAGCAGTTCCATTGAAACCAAAAAAGTTTAGAAATACACCATTAACCTGTTGTTCCACCTCAAAATGAAAACACAAATTAATAATTTGGAGGCGAGTCAGCAAATTCTCATCGTTGTTCACAAAAGCCCATCTAGCCAGCACTAATCCTAATTGGGGATTGTCCTGCAGCAATCAATAGGCATCAATTAATTGTCTATGAAATAATTTCTTACCAAACTTCAATAAAATGATGTGTTTTTTCCTCTCTCCACCTTGAAATGTGGCACCGTATTTTTAAGAAAATCTGGACCAGGTTGGAAATCTGCATCAAAGAATGCAACAAACTCGTAGTTCATCACATAATCACAACTCATTGCTGACTTAAGATTCCCAGCTTTGTAACCAGTTCTAACCAAGAGATGACGATAAATTATGTTGATACCCTTCTGGCTCCACTTAGCGACCTCTGCCTTAATTAAATACTGGATGCTCTCATCATTGGAATCGTCAAGAACTTGAATGAGGAACCGGTCTTTAGGCCAATCTAGTTGACAGACAGCAGAGATAGACTGCTCATATACCTGCACAGCCAAAGGAGAAAACCCATCAACAACATTGATCAAGCTAATTCCGGACGTCCCTGCTCTAAGTTAAATTATAACATAGCGGGGACATCTGTACGGTTCTTCAGATAAATTGACAGATCTAAGCATTTGGACAAAATCATGCAAATTCTTTGGAAGTGCTCTAATTGTATCTTATACTTTTGATTAGACATTTTCCATTTTAAGGTAATAATTCCAAAAATATTTTAGACATTGCAAATGTTTAACATAACTGTATTATCAAGTTCGAAACTGTAACATCTTTAACGAAATTATTTCACCCTTCTTTCTTCCGACATTCGTCTTTCACTTCCAAAAGCTATTGAGTTCAATTTTGAAATCCCAAAATACTCCTACTAATCAATTAGTCTCAAAACTAGAGTTACCACTTGCTAGAAGAATACAGGAATATAACAAAGACCAAATCAAATTAAAACATATAAAAGATCAAGTTCTGTACGTTACCTCTCTCTCATTGCACATGGGGATTTGAACAAGAACCATAGGATACTCATAACCGGATCCCTCAACATCATCAGGCTCGAACAGATTCCCCTCAATCGATCCACGGATTGGATAAGGAATAGAACAACACAGAAACTAGAGAGTGCTTGAATTGTGGGTGCAATGTAATCAGCTATAAATGTCAACCAAGCAACATAAACCATATGAAGCAAGCTTTGGATATCACTAGTCCTCGGCATATGCAAATGGGGATTCCTAAAATAATGCCAACCTTTGAAATAAGCAACTACTTCAAAAGCAAGAATTGCCAAAGCAATGACTAAAAACATTTTAATGACTGTAAAAAGCACTTTCCCCTTTCCCATCTTCTCACTCTCCGTTGAAACTACCTGTCTAAATATCAATCTTTCTTGATGGCGCCAAGCAGAGCCCAAAGGAAAGTAGCTAGCCAAGCTACACAACCAACAGCACGGTGAGCTTTGAGAAGCAAAACCCATGTGACTTGCTTAGCATTTTTGCCTCTGCTCTTCTCAACTGGCCTGAATGCAGCATCTGGGCCGTTGTTTTCAACAACTGAGTAGTTAGGATTCTCCATTGTAACCACCACTGGAGTTCCCTTTCTTGTATCCTTTGACCACCACTCTGAAAGGTCTAATCTTGGAGCCATTGTAAAGCTAAAAAAACAATTTTTGTATTACAGACACGAGAAACAGACAAAATTAAAAACAAAAAACAATCCAGAAACTAAAAAGCATGAATCTTCAAAACCCAGATCTTGTTTCAAGAAATGAGCTAGATCACCCAATCAAAAACTCAAAAATGAGTGAGAACCCACTTGAAAACTTCAAAGCTTCTCCATTTTACAACATAATGTTAGCTTTTTTTTTTTTTTTGAAAATAACATAATGTTAGCTAAGAAAAGCAAAAAAAGATGGAAGCTTTGAGAGGCTCAAAGACAATCTAGAAGACACAAGCAACAAGGGAAAAGCAACATTATGAGGAAAGGTATCTGAAGCAGCTGCTGTAAGAGTGAGACACCCTAAACTAAAACAAAACGAGAACCAAAAAGGCTCCATTTAACTTGACAAAATCTACCTTACAATTGAATTTAGCTCACAGAATATACTTAGATAAATTACAGAACATGGGCTGTGTCAGCTAAATAGACAATAGTACACACAAGTTGAATCATAAACACAGTTCAAACACGACAATGTCTCTATGCTTAGCGGGGAAAAAAATCTAGAGATAAAGTTTCTGTTTCCTTTAGACTTAAAGTTTGGCCATTCAGGAGTTGTTTTGATCTCTTCAAGGAATTAAATTCAGGGTTAATATATTATTCACGGCTGATTTTCGTTACCGGCGTAATTCGGGAAAAATACCTCTCGAATAATCCTCTATCAACTGTGAATTTATTTGGTTTGTTGGGAACTAAGTGCAAACTTGGCAAAAGATAGAATACACACCGATAAATAAAGGATTTAACATGATTCGACGGAATGGATCCAACATATGCCCACGGACACAAGGGAAAAGAAAGCTTTTATTACCGGATTGGGTCTGACCGATCTCTTTTGTTTCTCTACCTCGGGATTTTTTTCTCTCTATTACAAGTTATAAGTGTTCGTGAATGAAATTGTTCAACCTCTTACAAAGAACTCTCAGCCTCCTTATATATTAAGTCTAATTACACTGTTATTCTATCTTCGTGATGCCAGCCACGTGGTTAAGCCATTATTGCTTAGGCTCTCTTCCCCAATTACCATACGGATAATAGCCCAATCGTCTGACACAGCTACGACCTGTCACCTGACGCAGCTGCTCGCAACCGCTCAAATCTCATCAAATCATGCTATTTTTGGTAATTGTTACACGTTTTACCACAATGTCAGCCTGTAATCTATCACCTCCCATGCGGTAGCGTAAGCTAGAATATAAGCCGGTGCCCTGCTCCTGTCACATTAGACCTTTTAGGAAGTGCAAGTCCACAAGCAGAGCTTACGTCACCCCGACTTGATCACAATGCTACAACCCCGACCCTATCCATCAGGTCGGGCAACTGAAGCAACTGTCAGTCTGTCATGTTGATTTACAAGATCGGGTCGGTCCTGAGACCTTCACCCCACTTCCCTGAATATCGCTACACCTCGGGCGAGAATCAAGTATGAAACAATCATGATGTCCTCACTTAGACAAACGTCTCTGCTTCTTGGGTCCGGCCCCCTAAATTTTAGAAATAGAAATCTCTTCTATACCATTCTTAATACTTTGAGGATCCTCGGGCCCATAAATCACCATCAACATATATTAAAGTAATGTATTAGAGACTATCAAGTATGGGTCTGGGGTGGCTCCAGTAATAAAATTTACTGGAGTCACCTCCAATTAAATTTTGAATTCCAGATGTAAAGAAATGAAAAAGTAAAAAAAAAAAAAAAATACTTTTGTTTTTTTACTATTTAACACACAAGCCGTTCTGACATATGGCACTAGAGGGCCTCCCGTGTCGATTAAGCATATAATTACAGAGGGATTAAAGAATGTGAAAGTAATAAATGTATGGTATCTTGTAGACCTGGCCGCCGATTCCCGGTTCCACAAGTGTGGAACCGGAACCGTAAACCGACCGGAACCGAACCGGTCGGTTCCGGTTCGGTTTACGGTTCCCCTTCCGTTTTTTTTTTTTTTTTTTAATAATAAATTTTTAAAAAATAAAAAAATTTCTATAATCGTAATGTTTTTTCATAATATCACATCATTTTTATAGAATTCTTTTTTTATAAAATTCTTTTAACATTTAATCATTTTTATAGTCAACTCTTGGCTAGTGCTTTCTTTATATAAGATATGTGGGATATTTGTTACTTGGCTATTGTGTCCCACATCGCTTATATAAAAAAGTCAATAACCAAGAGTTGGTTATAAAAATGATGTGGACATTCATGTTTTAGTATTGCAATTTTAAACCTCATTAAGTCATTATTATTAATTAAAAAAATTGAGATTTACTTGTGGAACCTTACGGTTCCAAGAAAATAATTTTTTTTTTTTTTACTTCCGGTTCCAACCGGAACCGTACGGTTCCGGTTGGAACCGCTGGAACCGAACGGTTCCAGCGGTTCCAACCGGTTCGGTCAGGGTAAGAACCCTAACCGAACCGGTTCGGTTCCGGTTCCGAACCGGAACCTTGGCCGGGTCTAGTATCTTGAATATTATAATTGATTTTTAGAGAATCATGATTGTTTAATTATTTCAAATTGTCAGTTAGGTTGAATTCGGTTTTTCAATTTTTTAGCATAAACATTCATGGAATTTAATATTTATTCAAAAATATATTACAAATTTTCTAATTATCATCAATTATCATCGTGAGATACAATTATCATTTTATTTAAAATGTAAGGAAATAAAAAGAATCTTTACCAAAATAAAAAATTACAGACATTTTATGAAAATAATCATAACTAAATACTAAATAAATTTAATAATATAACAAACATAATATATAAAATAATAACATAACATGATTAGACTTAAAAAATTCAACAAATCAAATTATTTCAGTTAATTCGGTTCAATTCGGTTTTTTAGTTAAAAAATTATTTTATTTCAGTTCAATTTATTTTTTTAGTTAAAAAATCGAACAATTATTTTTTAAATTAAAAAAATTATCACTTCGATTTGATTTTTTCAGTTTGGTTCAGTTTTTTCAATTTCAATTTTTTTCCACCCTTATAAAAGACACAACATTAGAGTATATGATTAGGGATGGCAATTAACCCACTGGTATTCGCACGATATAGATAAGATTTGGTAAATATTTTAACATGTTTGGTAAATTTTTTTTAAAAAAAATCTGATGCAGGTATAGTACAGGTTTGGTAAAGACTAATACCAGCAAATACCTGTAGCGAGTATCTGCCAAACCTACAAGCTTATTTTTTAATTTTTTTAATTTAAATCAATGATTTTTTATATCAAAACACATCATTTTATTTAACTATTTAAGAATGAAAACCTAAAACCTAATATCTCACGGTACCCATTTCATCTTTTGTCAACTTAAAACTTAATAGCTCACAATACCCATTAGAATATCCGAACCATGTTTATTAACTATTTGATGGTGTTTTATCATTGGAATATTCATTACATCTTTATTAAATATTGGTAGTATTTTATGTTCTTGTGTTGTCAATTGAATCAAAATTCATTAAGAATAAGTTTTTTTGTTTCTTATTATTTGATCCAGCTCCAATTTTAATTTAAAGCATATTTATTAAATTTAAAAAACATGTAAGGTACCGGTGCGGGTTTGGTATTATGTGTAAATCCGTTAATGTGGTTTCGATAATAGAAACTAAAAACTACAACAAACATGATGGGGTTTCATAATTTATTGAAAAAGCTAATACGGATTTGATAATGAAAAGACAAAAGCCCCATGTTTTCTTGTTGGAAATTAACTACTATTTTGTGTTTTAATAAACAAAAACAAAGTGCTTATAACTGTATCACATTGAAACTTAAAAACATTATTATCTAATCACAAAGGCCAATTTCAGGTTTTCATATTGAGTGCCATGTATATAATGATTCTTGCTATTTTTGAATATTTTTTTAATCAATGTACGGGTCAAATTTGAGATAAGGATCCAAATGTCACTATGTCTCAGACGATACTTGAGTCCACGCTATAAACTCGCACAAGACCATGCCAACAAGGCCCAATCAACATGGATTCAGCCGTCAAAGTCCACTCAACTCAGACATTCTAGTCGACATTAAACCCATACGACATTAAGTCTATTGGGTTAAATATGCTCCTACGCAAGACTATCAACAGCCCTGAGCCTACACACAGGACATACACAGGGCCCACGAGCCCATATACTCTAAGGGAATGGCCCATACGGCCTAAAAGCTTTCAGGAGCCCACACGACTCAAGAGGTCTCCAGTAGACCCTATTCATACTACTTTATGTTCCAACTGAAAATTACATGAGCAATGTTGCCTCATATTATGTGGTGCCCCAGTAGACATGGTCTCCATCTTAGTAAGGAAATTAAGTATTTAGGTTAATGCCTTACCTACAAACACAATGGTATAATTCTAGTACAATAGAGATTACACCTAATCCCAGATATTTAATCACTCATAATTCAGTCCCTACTCTATTATCATTTCCTAAATAGAATTGAAATATGACACTTCCAAAGAATCTTAAACCGACTGAAGATGCTACTTCACAGCCTATAAAATGAGAGGGGGTCCAAGTGATTGATTCATTCAAGCTTTGGCTCTCACACTCGAGTTCTCAAAGCATACATTACTCCCTAAACAATATCCTACCGCCCTCACGATAATTTACGAAGATCAAGGTAACACTTAGTCTTGCTCTTCCCTTCCTTTCCGTTCGCCATCTTCACTGACTTGAGCGTCGGAGTGCCTATGGCATCCACCACACCAATGGGTAGTTACTACACCTTCACTTTACCTTTGTTTTGCAAGAGTGTCCCCATGATACAAATTCTGGATATTTTTCTCTATATCCATCGGTGATTATATATAACCTTTTTTTTTTTTTTTTTTTTTGATTTTGGGTATTGGCAATTATTTCTGAATCTGTCCTGTTGCATGTGATATGAAATTGTTGATTCCAAATCGAAAATGAACCTTAAATTCAGCGACTCAGAGAGGAGAGAAGTATAGATGTTAACTCTTTATCACACACAATCAGACCCTTAGATTTCATCATCATTTCTATTATTTTATGTGAATGTGGATTTAGAAAGAAAAGGTTTTCATCATCAAAAAAATATAAAAGAACGAGTGCACACATTGTGACATGAAACCCAAAAAATAATAAAAAGTATCACCAACTCATTTCAGTGATCAATTTTCATATTCATAATCCCATCTTTTTTTGTTACAAAAATATGTCACTGTCAAGCGAAACATGTAAATTTATAATACCATGTTATTTGGTATAATGCTCTTTGCTACAAAGTGAGAGTAAAAGCTTTGTACCAGACAATATACTACTTGGGAGGATTTTTTTTTTTTTTTAAATCGTTGGAAATTCCGCCGTCAAACCATTCCTTTCGGGTTTAAGCGGAGCAGATAAAACCCTTGGCTGTCTCAGACTCTTATAAGAAACGCACTTCCTAATTCGAATTCAGGACCTCAAGGTAAGATCTTAAACCCTACACCATCAAGTTATTGGGAACACTACTTGGGAAGACATTTGTACTAAAGATGTGACATAAGCTATGTAAGTGAATGAATCCAAAAATTTATTACCCAAAAAATGGAAAAGATTTATTGATAAAATGTTGTGTAAGTTGAGAGGGAGTGAAGGATTTGGAACCAAGAGAAGCAGTGCCCTACTTCAAATTAAAGCCCACCACATATGCTTCCTACATCCCCAGTTTTGTGTCGGCTAAAAATTTTACAATTCTTAAGGCTAAAGTTAAATAAAGTTGGATTGGGGACCAACTAATTTTTAGATCTTTGAATTTGATTTCTCTTTTTCGAGAAAAATTTATATGGGACAAGTTTTATAGAATCGTTCAATCACTGAGTGACAAATATTTTAATTATTTTTCTCTTTCTGATTTTAAAAATTGGGACAACTCATCGCCATTTTCTCGTCACTTTTCCATTACTCAATTATCTTCTTTGTTGAAATTTCTTGTCCTAAAATAGGCTTTTAGAATTTTTCATCCAGTTATTGTTTCTTCCAATAAGTTTTTTTTCTTGGGAAATTTTCTACGGTAGGCAAAAAGTTTAGTAACTGAAGTCAAGAATCACCAATTGTTAGAAGAAGATACTTCTTACTTTTGAACTTAGAAGTGGACGTCATATATTTTGTGAATATAATTTGAGTAATTGAGCATTTGCTCAAAAAGTGGGAGACATGAAGAGCTCAAAAGAAAACGAAAATCACTACATGTGCAATTTGCAAACACCACTCACTACCCATCTTGATTTTGACAGCAGATAAAATGTTTCAACTTCATAGCAGTTCATTTTTCACAGTACAAGTATTCTTAATTTTCACATAAAAACAAGTCTTTCGACATGACCACGGTGAAAGACGAGGCATTGAATTCAACAAACCAGAAACTGGAATCAAGATAATCAACAAAGATGATTCTTTTAATCAATTTGTTTATACAACATATGAGCGAGTACTGTTTTGGCAAGGAACTAAAACAAGATAAAGGGAATTAAGGATCTATAATGACATCATTGCACAGCTTCAGAAAGCAGAAATTCATAACCACCTGGAATCCTCAAATATAGTTTATTTACGATAAGCCTCCACATCAGATTTTGGTGGTTTGTTCTTCTTTTCCTGATATTTGGCATATGAATACCATATGCCACCAGCTGTGTTTATAACCAATCCAGTCACATTCAAAGCATGCACTTGCATGCCGCCCAGTAAGACAAAACCAAGAGTCTGAGCAGGGAAAAAGAAAAATTCCATAATCATCGACAGGAGAAATAACAAATTTAAAATTCTGCAACAGCTGGTGTGGAAATGGATAAGATTTCATTCTCATTTTTCTTATTCCACTTCTCAACAAGTGACAAATAATAAGTTTGGAATTTCTAATACATACCGTGGACCCAACGCCTTTGAGGACCCCAACAATTGTTGTGGTTAGAGCAGAGTTGACAACAGTACAAAAGAACATGGTATAGTTGAGAACGATTCCCATCACCAAAGAAAGAACAAGGATCACCAAAAAATAAAAGGAACTACTCTGCAAATAAAGATAAATTTCATGTTAAATGGAGGCTCTAGGATTAATACATCACTGATTGCAGCAAAATTGTTTGCAGAATATTTGATCATGGGTCTTTACATACCACCATCAATCTACAATCCCAAAATAAAAGCACTCATTGAAGAACTTGTGAAAGTTTAATTGTGATGCAGACTAAAAGGAAAAAAGAACTAACTCTTCAAATGGAAATGTCAATTTGCACATCAATGAATTTTGGTCACTGCTGTTAGGGAATTGACCATTTTGGACTATGACCAATTTAAAGTCACAAAATTAAAATCAAACCATAGAATTTAACATGTGCATTAGATGGTTTTAGTTAGCGAGGAAATTTTTCTTATTTTATTGTTTAAACAAATTCAAAGTTCCAAATTACTTCAACACTGTCAGAAAGAGTTCACGAGAAGTGCCAAGGAAAATACAAGTAGTCTAGCGCTCATTCCTTGGGCACAACAACATCAAAGAAGAATTGCTTTATAAAAGAATCAAAAAGAAAATAGATAAAGATTCTGACCTTTGCAAATAGCAATGACAATGAGTTGGGAAACTCTCCTGTTATTATGATAAGAAATACCAAAAATGGAAGAGAAAGGAAGCTGTTATAGAACATTATCTCAACTGAAGAAAGTCCATCCTCTGCACCAGACTTCTCGACTAATACAAGGTACATTGTCTGCATTTGACATCAAACACCTCAATAAGAAAAACGGCACCACAATGGTCACCAGGAGCTCAACTCTATTCAGAATTTTAAAGCTACTATAAAGTATACATATGTGTGGAACCTTGGAAACTAACCTGAAAAAAAACAGACATTAGAGCCATGCTGTATCCAAAGAGGTCAAAAGAAAAATCTCCCACAGCTGCTATAACACAACCAGCAGCAGTCAGTAGCACTGAAAGAGTTACCTGAAATATAACAATCAAAGTTATAAGAGTACTTTCATCAGGATGATGCTTCTCAGCAAGAAGGTGATGCATTATTTATATTGATTACAAAAGCAACCACATTAACCGGACAGTTCCCAACCTAACACCAACCTCCTTAATCAAATACGGCTCAAGAAACGGTATGCCATGCAACACTGATTAAGTTGATAAGTATTTGGGATATATAAAGAGAGAAAATCTTTCAATATACAACATAGAACTCGATTTCTCGGACAATTCAATGTTGGGATTAAGCATCATATATGCCATTAAAGAGGCCAAAATAGCATGACATTAGAAAATGACTCTAAATGAGAATTCCATTCACAAGAACAAATTTAGAGAGACAATCAATAGCAAACCAGGAAATGGATATTAGAAATTAAAAAAAATCAGATGGCAGCAATTGATAAGAAAGGGCAGGACGAACCTGAGTTGTAGGTTTTCCTTTTCCTGAAAAGAACCCAGCAACCAGCACTGCAAGTGGCGTGAGTCTTTTTATAGCAATGTACATAGGAATATTAACTCCTTTCAAGCTAGCTAGAGCAAATGCCACATTAGCATTGTAAAATATTGAGACTGGTAGAAGCTTTTTGGCTGTCATCAAATCTATTGCTTTGGCTTTTGTATATCCCATTTGTCGACCAACATGTATAAGCAACGCAGTCACCAATTGCTAAGACAGACAAGATACCAAATAATATCCCACAATAAACAAAAATTTCACATGAATAAAATACAAAAAACAAATATTGCTTTCTATTTTTCGGCCCTTAACTCAAAATACCTGTAAAGTGAGAAGTGTCATCGAGTGCGCATACTGCATGATAACTGCCTTATTAATAAAAACCATTGCCATCGAAGAAACCCCATATGAGAAGGCAGCATATAAACTGCATTTTGGTATAACAAGCTACTTTAAACAGCAAAAATATACTTAACATTTACCTAGTCAAAAGCTTGAGCAACAAACATGGATGCAAAAACAGGCAGAAACAGCTTAATAATACAACATGAAGCACTAATTTTACCATAAATCTGAAGAAATATGTTCTACCCTTTTCACAGAAGAACCCATATAAGCAAATCCGCAAATCAATCAAAGTATAGATTGAAACAATATGAAGAATCAATGAGTTGCGAATTTCCGGGTGTGGTATAGGTATTTATTTTGGGAGTACAGTCTACTAAACAGCATTTGAAGGCCAAATTGAGCTTAAAAAATACTAGTAATTAATGATTAGAAACCATTGCATGTAAAATCTGATACTACAAAAAATGAAAATATATCGTTGGGAATTTTTCAGTTAACTGAAAAAGCAACCTTAAAAACGACGTCGGTTCTGCATGACTGAGAGTTTCCATAAATTAGGGAAGCGAAATTCAGCTCAAGCAAAATGTGAAACCCTGCAAATGAGAGAAAGCTTATAACAGTTAAATTATTATTCATCCGTTGGGAAGAATTAATTATTTAAAATATAATAAAATTTAATGAAATGGGGTTCTTGGATCAAGGGACTGTGCTGGAACCGTCAGCTGGAGGAGAAAATAGTCCATAAAAATTGTTTTTGTTTTTGTTTTTGTGTAAGCCCGAGCCCATTACACAGCTTAATTAAGCGTGGCTTATATCAGAGCCCAATTCTCTAAGCATTGGACTGGTAATCATTATTTACAGGGAAAAGGTCTCTTTGAAGGCTTCGACTGGTTATATCATTGTTCCTTATCCGTCTGCTGTGAGAACTGACGGCATTTGCATTATTTCTGAATTCATTTTATACACTAAAGTATGGGTCACAAAATTAACAAATCGAATTTATATCGAATCCTAAATCAATCAATTAAAATATGATGAATTAATATTCGATTTATTTATTAAACGAATTCTAATATCAGGATTCATATTTGATTCGTTTATTAAACGAATACGAATATTCGTTTAGTGATAATATTATTTAATAACATAAATTATCATAATTTATTTCCATTAATTCTTCATAAATATATACATATGCAATACATAGTTAATATAACTCACTAAATATCAATAATATTATTTTTTATATGATAATTAGTCATAATTTCTCGAATTTTAATTGAAAAATAATAATAAAACGAATTATAAACGAATCGATGAGTTTAAATTCGTATTTAATTCGTTTAATAAACTAATCGAATCGAATTGACCTATTTATTAATTGAATTCATTTTTTCAAACCTGT
The DNA here is from genome assembly GCA_019454045.1 of Zanthoxylum bungeanum. NCBI lineage: Eukaryota > Viridiplantae > Streptophyta > Magnoliopsida > Sapindales > Rutaceae > Zanthoxylum > Zanthoxylum bungeanum. The sequence goes on from SKCR01030583.1 coordinate 14,354, forward strand.
ATTTGCTTTCAAACGAATTGAATCGAACGAATAAATGAATTATAACTCAAATTGTCACCCCAACGTTAAAGTATATCTCGATAAAGCTTTCTCTTCTGAAAACCTTTACTACTCTTTCAAGTTCACTCAGGTTTGGACCTGTCAACAATTTTAAATTCAGCAATATTGCTTCTCTGTTGCTTGCCTATTAGCTAATTCTGCTGTGATTATTTCAACGTACTGTTAATTAATGATAAGTTAAAATGCAGGTTGAGTAATAATACTTAAAGTCCAGGCAACTAACTTCATCCATGAAAATTGTCCAGAGCAAGAATTAATACTATAATGATATTAGGATGTGTTTGACACATTGTATTGCATTAATGTGTATTATATTATTTAATGTAGGGTTTATTATATTAAGGTACATTATTATAACACTCTCATTATCATGACGTGTCCAACATGATGGAGTACATCATGCAAAATGCATGGATACAGCATGCAGAATGAACAAGACTCCACCAAGAGTTGAGGTTGACAGAATGGGGCTACAGCTTCCAGCTTGCTGCCAATAATTCTCAAACCGTGTGACACTGTTCACACGGTTTTGGGCATTATAAAAGAAGCCTTGAGGACCATTGTTAAGCATCCCAGAACTCATAAGTGAGTGTATAATAGAGAGTAAAATGTTTGAGAGTTTTTTGTAAAGCTTGGATTTGTAAGCTTTGTAATTCTTTGTTTAGTGAGAAATAAAGAAGAGTTTTCTCTCAATTCATCTCTATTGTGTGTGTTTCATCACAACAGGTGGTATCAGGAGCTAAGGTTCCACGGTGGGATCCCGAAACTCGGTAACAGAGATTCGGTTCGGTTACGACCAAAGTTGTCGAAAATCGATTTTGAGCATACCATCGGACTTTTCACGGCGAGACGAGCACGGTGGTATTTTCCGACAATCAAACGGAGGTTCCAGCACGCCGCACGCGCCGAACGCGCCACACAGCAGCCACCTCACGCGCTCCACGCGCAACTCACGAGCTTCACGCGCCTGCTTGAGGAAGAAGACAACGGCCACGTCAGCAGTCCAGTCAGCGCCCAGTCAGCGCACAGTCAGCAGCCACGTGTCGTCCAGGCAGCGCCACGTCAGCTGCCACGTGTCTGCCACGTCAGCATTACCTGGTAAATTTCAGATAGGTCCCTGAACTTTCTGAAAATTACATTTTAGTCCCTTAACTTTTTCATAATTTCTCTGTGGCCCCTGATCTTTAGGAAATTGCACTTTGGCCCCTGATCTTTCGGAAATTGTACTTTGACCCCTGTAATTTTTGAAATTTGCAATTTGCTCCCTGTGTTGGATTTTGACAAACGAAGTATCATTTCCACAATTTTTTACCATTCCGGACGCAACGGTGAGCTCCGTTTTTTGAAATTCTGCTTAGAATTTTTATGATGGAAGGGGGAAACGGAAAAATAATTTTGTTGACTAGTACCAATTATTTCACATTGAGAGGAAGGATGAAAGACCTTATGTATGTGAATGACTATGATGGATCGGTATTTCTGGAGCAGAAACAAGAAGGAATGTCCGATGAGAAGTGGGCTAATCTTCACCAGAAAACATGCAATAATATTCATCAGTGGATCAACGATAGTATCGTCAACCATGTCAGTGAAGAAACAAATGCACGTGTCTTATGGAGAAAGCTGGAGGAGCTTTTCTGAGTAAAGACTGACAACAACAAGTTGTACTACATCAAGAAGATGATGGGGTTGAAATACCATGAATGTACAGCTGTGGCCGACCATATCAACGATTTCCTCGGCACCATGAAAGAACTGTCTGGATTTGGCATAGACTTCGGTGATGAGGTAAATGGCTTAATATTTCTTAATATGTTACCAGAATCTTGGAAAACGTTCAAATCTACGGTGATAAATTCAGCCGCAGATGGGAAAGTCACTATGGAGATGGCCAAGACCAGGATCTTCGAGGAAGAAAAGAGGACGAGAATGCAGGAGTCAGCATCAGCCTCAACCTCAGAAGCTCTAGTGACAGAGAAGAACACCGGAAGGGGGATGAGTAAAAGCTGAGGCCCAGGCAGACCAGACAAAAACCGAGGTAAATCAAGAACTAGAGATATTGAGTGCTATCACTGTAAGAAGAAAGGACATATGAAGAGGGATTGCTACAAACTGAAGAACGAGCAATCAAGGAGAGATTGTGACTCTAACCAAGAAATAGTTGCTACTACCACCAACAAAACCTCCAAAGAATTTTGTATTATGTATGAAGAAGATGTTGTGAATCTTACCAGCCACGAGACCAGTTGAGTGATAGATAGTGGCGCCTCCATACACGCCAAATCTCGTAGAGACTTCTTTTCATCTTACACGACATGGGACTACGGTGCTGTAAGGATGGGGAATGACTGCCAGTCCAAAGTCGTCGGTATTGGAGACATCTGTCTTGAAACAGATAACGGGACAAGGCTAGTGTTGAAGAGAGTCAAGCACATCCCAGACATCCGGTTAAACCTGATCTCAACAGGCAAGCTGGATGACGATGGTGGTGGCACGAGGTAAGAAAGACTCAACTCTGTATTTGATGCATGCTAAGATTTCAAATAGTATCATAAATACAGTCAACAATAATGAGGCAGCTGAGTTATGACATAAAAAGCTCGGTCACATGAGTCAAACGGGGATGGAAATACTACGCAGGCGGAATGTTCTTCCTGAGTTGAAGAACTCACACTTACGGAAGTGTGAACACTGCATGGCTGGAAAGCAGAACAAAGTGTCTTTCCAGAGCTCCCCGCCTCAACGGAAACCGGAGGTACTTGACCTCATACATTCAGATGTATGTGGTCTGATGCAGACGAGAACACTTGGTGGGTCACTTTACTTTGTGACATTCATAGAAGATCATTCAAGGAAGACATGGGCATACACCTTGAAGAGAAAATATCAAGTGTTGGGAGTGTTTAAGGAGTTTCACGCCCTGGTGGAGAGAGAAACCGGTAAGAAACTCAAATGCATCAGAACAGACAACGGTGGAAAATACAGAGGTTGTTTGATCAGTACTGCAAGACGCAAGGAATCAGACATCAAACGACACCTCACAATACACCTCAGCTGAATGGCCTAGCTGAGAGGATGAACGGAACCTTGTGCGAAAGAGTCAGAAGCTTGCTTTCACAAGCCAAGCTACCGAAGACATTTTGGGGGGAGGCACTCAACACAACAGTACATGTTTTGAACATGTCCCCAGCGGTCGCACTAAAAGGTAATGTTCCTAACCAAGCCTGGACAAGTAAAGAAGTGTCTTATGAACACTTGCATGTCTTTGGGTGCAAAACATTTGTACTCATCCCAAAGGACGAGAGATCCAAGCTTGATGCAAAGACGCGACAGTGTGTCTTTATTGGCTATGGTCAAGATAATTTCGGCTACAAATTGTATGATCATGTTGAAAAGAAGATTGTCAGAAGCCGAGATGTTGTCTTCGTTGAAGACCAAACCATAGAAGATATCAGAAAGGAGTTGAAGACAATGCCCCAGCAATACAGATATGTGAATCCAGAACCTCATACACCGGTGCCAGTACAAGTTGAAGATGAGGTTCCCAGACATGAGGGTACATGTGATGAAGCTCCCAGAGATGATGATCATGATCAACCACCAGTACCAGAAGCTACACCAATAGTTCCACAGAGAAGGTCTGACAGAGAGAGGCGACCTTCAACCAAATACTCTACATATGAGTATGTGCTGCTTACTAACGGGGGAGAACCCGAGAGCTACAAGGAGGCTGTGGAAACAGAAGACAGAGAAAAGTATGAGGAAGCTATGCAAGATGAGATGAAATCCTTGCATGACAATCACACTTTTGAGTTGGTGAAATTGCCAAGAGGAAAACGGGCTTTGAAGAACAAATGGGTGTACAGAGTGAAGCAACAAGAGCATACTTCACAACCCCGGTACAAAGCCAGACTAGTTGTCAAGGGATTCAATCAGAGGAAATGCATTGCTTTGATGAAATCTTCTCTCCAGTTGTGAAGATGTCATCCATCAGAGTGGTACTCAGCTTAGCAGCAAGCCTCGACCTGGAAGTTGAGCAGATGGATGTTAAGACCACATTTCTTCACGGAGATCTGGAAGAAAAAATTTACATGGAACAACCAGAAGACTTCAGAGTCAGAGGGAAAAAGGACTATGTGTGCAGACTCAGGAAAAGCCTCTATGGTTTGAAACAGGCACCGAGACAGTGGTACGTGAAGTTCGAGTCAGTTATGGGGGAGCAGAGATACAAAAAGACCACTTCAGACCATTGTGTTTTCGTTCAGAAATTCTCTGACGATGACTTTATCATCTTACTGTTGTATGTAGATGATATGTTGATAGTTGGCCGGAATCAATCGAGGATTGATAATTTGAAGCAGCAACTGAGTAAGTCTTTTGAGATGAAAGACTTGAGGCCAGCTAAACAGATTCTTGGCATCAGGATCGGCCGTGATCGGAAAGCCATGAGATTATACTTGTCACATGAGGAGTACATCGAGAAGGTACTTCAGAGATTCCAGATGGACAAGGCTAAAACGGTTAGCACTCGTCTTGCTACCCACTTTAGATTGAGTACACAACAGAGTCCCTCTACTGAGACAGAGAATGAGGAAATGAAACAGGTTCCATACACCTCAGCAGTGAGAAGTCTTATATATGTCATGGTGTGCACGAGGCCAGACTTATCACACGCAGTTGGATTGGTCAGCCAGTTTATGTCAAACCTAGGAAAAGAACACTGGAATGCTGTCAAATGGATCATGCGGTATCTACGAGGCACATCCAAGATGAGATTATGTTTTGGAAGCGACAAGCCAGTGTTATGGGCTACACCGATTCAGATATGGTAGGAGATGTGGATACCCGAAAGTCTACTTCGGGGTATCTGATTACTCTCTCAGGGGGAGCTGTGACATGACAATCTAGGTTGCAGAGATGTGTTGCACTTTCTACAACAGAGGCAGAATTCATTGCAATGACAGAAGCTTGCAAGGAATTGCTGTGGATGAAGACAATTGTCCAGGAATTGGGTTTCAAGCAGGAGAAGTACATTTTGTACTGCGATAGCCAAAGTGCTATCTACCTTGGTAAAAATTCAACATTTCACTCGAGGTCAAAACATATCGATGTGAGGTATCACTGGATATGGGACGTCATGAGCTCAAGGCTGTTAGAACTCAGGAAAATTCACACCGACGACAACGGTGCCGATATGTTCACGAAAGTTTTGCCAAAGGAGAAGCTTGAAATCTGTCGTGCCATAGCCGGGATGACAAATCTCTCCACATAGTCAGAGTGGGGAAATACAGAGAACTACGATTGGCTTGATCCCAACTCAGGGTACGTAGGCAGTCATACAGATGCAGCCATGGATGGATCCTTTTGAGGATCCGGTTTGGATGATTGATGGTCGGCTCAGATTTTAGGTAAATCTTCACCGAGGGGGAGATTTGATGGAGTACAGCATGCAAAATGCATGGATACAGCATGCAGAAGGAACAAGACTCCACCGAAAGTTGAGGTTGACAGAATGAGGCTACAGCTTCCAGCTTGCTGCCAACAATTCCCAAACCGTGTGACACTGTTCACACGGTTTTGGGCATTATAAAAGGAGTCTTGAGGACCATTGTTAAGCATCCCAGAACTCATATGTGAGTGTATAATAGAGAGTAAAATGTTTGAGAGTTTTTTGTAAAGCTTGGATTTGTAAACTTTGTAATTCTTTGTTTATTGAGAAGTAAAGAAGAGTTTTCTCTCAATTCACCTCTATTGTGTGTGTTTCATCACAACACAACATGATAGTACTTTCTATGCATGAAATATTATTACTCATATAATCACGAATTAATGGGTTAATTATCCGCGTAACCCTTACCGGAAGTCGGGGCAATTTTTTTCAATTTCAGTACACATTTTAGTGTAACGGTGCTCATGAACAGCTTTCAGTATTTCATTTATATCTTGAGCTACATGTCATTTTTTAGAGATTTTAGTATCGTTGGAAAGCTTAGATATAAGACTACAACTTTCATGTGGAGTATTTTCTCAAATTTTGTGTGGAACCAAGTGAACCAATTTCCATTTTGGGATATTTTTTTTTTCCGAGAAAAAATGGCTTTGTTTTTTCGGTACATATTCTGATGCTGGGCTAAGGCTATCAAGACTAAAACTCAAGTAAAGCTAAGCTACTCTGTGGGTTAGCTTGCTTCACATTTCAAACCAATGCCAAACAAATTTAAAGACTTAAAATACATTAAACAAGCAAAACAAAAGAGTTTCAACTACATTTACAGCATAAAAAATTGCAAGTTTCTTATACGACTCTTTACACATGCATACATACACATTCCTAGCTACATTTAACGAACCAAGAACATATGCTAAACTTCAGATTACATCTATTCTAGAGACTAATATGTAATACACATTAGCAGCTGGGTAAGTTTTTGTCCATGTTCTATCATTTACGAAGTACAACGAAACTGTAGTTTCTCTATGACTGCTTGCTGTAGACCGCTGAAAAGTTTATTGATGTTCATGCAGAGCCAGAATGAGATGAACCACCTTGATTGGCCAAGAAGCGAACAACAACACAAGTGATGTTATCTGCACTACCTCTCTGATATGCTTCCTGCATCAGCCTCTTTGCTGCCTCCTCTGGATCCTGGATTGGTTTGATCATCTCAACAGCTTCCTGAGAAAATGGTTTAGCACAGATACAGTTAGAACAGAGCCTGATAACCTGAAATGTTGATTAATACTGTACTGTCCTTCCGCATTGTGTGTATACAATGGAGAATCCGGAAAATAGGCTAGATCAATTTGTATTTGATTGGAAAACCACTAGAAAACATATTTAAGATTTTTTTTTTTTTTTTTTAAAAAAAAACACAGAGAGACAGATGTTTCAAACCTCATTAGTGACAACATCCCAAAGTCCATCACTTGCAAGGATAAGAAACTCGAGGGAACTGTCAATAACTTCCTCCTGAAATTTTCATAGAGATGTTGGATAAAATATACGTAAAAGAGAGGTATGAGTATAAAGAAGAAACATAAGAGCACTTTAAGAAACCCAAACATATCAATCACAAAAAGCTATCTTGAATATTTGGCTGTCAATGAGTACCACAGTTATTTGTAGAGCAGTCTTCAATTTGTTAGATTGTAAGATTGTTCCTCAAATAAAACTCTAGAAAGCAAGGATAGTGGCACAATTTTCAAATCTATTATATTTGTCCATATTAGATCGTAACCTTCTCTCTCATTCATATATCAAATTTAGAGAACTTGTGATTTACCACTGTAAAATAAACTAAGTACTCAGTTTCAACATTGGGAAACAGACCTGAATTTCAGGATCAGCAACCACATACTGCTTCAAGAGCCTGTCACCAAATGCACGAGAAACAGCAAGAACACCTCCCACTCTCCAAGTTCCTGTTGTACAGTAATCGGTCATAAATAAAAATGTCTACATGCTTGAATGTTGGGAAGTCGGAGATGGGTGGTTGGAAGAGAACACTGATTGACTATGTAAGATCCTTACCAGCCCACATCACAAATCCTCCAGCATCTTCAATCCGTTGTCGCTCATCAGATTGGTCTGGCTTGTGATCTCGAGATACAGCAATAGCTGCAGGGAATCACAAAATGATATTAGTTATTTGGTAAATCATGTAACAAGTCAAAACCACAGCAAAATAGCAATCAATCCCCAAATATGTTTTAATGTCTATTCATACTATACATATACACATAAGATTCACAAAATATTTCTAAATATAGTACTACAAGAGAACTAGCCCATTAAAACACTGGTTAAAACTAATTAAGAAGCACACTCTCTGGAGGTCAAGCTCATGGAAGTCACAACAAACTGAAATATAAAACTTCTTTAAAAAAGCAACAGAACGAACACTAATGAAAGATGCTAAGTCCTACCATTACCACCCCTGCATATAACAGCTCTAGAGTCACCCACATTAGCAACAAGTAAGCGATCACCAACAAGGATGGCAGTAGAGGCAGTGGATCCAGCATCCCTGTTTTGATTGTTTTCTGATTTCAGAAATTCAGAATCAGTGTGGCTGTAAGCATCAGCTGCAGGTATGGAGCAATTATGGAAAAACAATAAATCAGTATGATGGGGAAAAAAAGCTAATAGAACGAACATTAGGAGTTAAGCAGTGAATAATAACCTATAGCTGATTTGGTATCAGAAATGAACTTTGGATGACTGATCAGATTGCTGAAAAGGTTTTGCTTCACATATTCAGCAGCTCGTGCACCCCCATGTCCTAAAAAACCATCTGACGTATTAGCAATCTTAAACTTTGATAAACCAAATTCTTGTTCAATCAAATAGGGTGAAAAAATGCCAGAATTATATATAACTAGCTAGCATGTATAGCAAGAAATTTTTTAGTTGTTGACACCTAGCAAGAAAAACCAATCCTGTGGTACAAACTACCTCAGCATAAAACCCATCATTTACCAATATTAAATCCTCATCTAAAGCCTATAACAGCCCTCGGCAGATGGCTTCAAGTATTGAATCAAATTGGAGCAGATACCAATTACAGTCTGCATAAAATCCTTTCAGACAAATCCCTCCAATAGAAATAAAAAATAATCACATAAGGTAGCACAACCTATTACGAATTTTATGTTCTCTAACACACTTGGAGGAAGAAGATAATAAACCATATCAGTGTTATTAAAGGCGCAAGGCGCACCGAGGCGCAAAAGGTCCTGGAGCCTAGGCACGAGCCTCAAGGCGCAAGGCGCGCGCCTGAGGAATGTGAGGCGCATATTTGTATATATAATTTTTCAATTAGAAAGAGGAACATTTATATTATTCTAATCATTTTGTTTTGAGTATTTTTTAATATTTTGACCAAATTATGACAAAACATTTATAAATTATTGCACTCAATTAAATTTATATACATCACTATTTTCATAACTAAGTTGCTATTATAAATAAGATATTAATATTTACTTATATTATCTTATGTACAATTTTATTATTGACTAGTTTAATCTTTTGGTTAAAATTATGTTCCCAATAATTATAAATGTATGATCTATTATTAATTATTATGGCAAACATTTATATTTTACAAAATATAAAATTTTCTTATAATTTTAAACAATCCCAACAAATTATCTAAGAGTCATGTCAAAAGTAAATAAATTAAGTTAAATTATGAGATTTATTGTTATTATTATTTTTTTTTAACTCTCTATGTTGGAAAAAAACCAAAAAAAGTACAAAAAAAAGCTTTAATCAACGAAATTGGGTCAAAAACCAAGATTTTTGGCATTATGCGCCTAAGGCGCGCCTCATTCATTAGCATCAGGCGCGCGCCTGATGCACGTCGCCTCGCCTGGATACCCTCTAGGCGCAATGGCTAGCGCCTCTACCTAGGCGCGCCTTTGATAACACTGAACCATATCCCCCCAACATATGAAACCAAAAAGTGCAAGGCTAAAATTGGAATATACCCATATTTGAATAGCATTACCATCCTCAAACATACACATGGTTTCATCTCAAGCGAAAGTAGAGTGGAATCTACCACCACTGGATTAGTGAATGTAATAAATAATCCATTATTATATTTGTATTTGTGCACTTCAAATTTACATTTCCTTCATCAAACTCATTTCTTAGTTCATACTCTGAAAGGCCATCTTTTCATATTCAACGTGAACATAAACTAGTGGTTAAAATGGAAAGACAGAGAGTACCATCAAAAACTCCAAAGAGTCCAACTATCTCTCCTTCAACACCATCAATTCTGGTCTCATAAAAGTCTTCCATTGAAGACCTCTTCCCTAGCGAGCTGGCATATCCATAGCTAAATTTTCCGTTTTGACTGTTGCCATAAAACATAACACACTGAGAGTTAGAGATAATGTTCACTCTAATTGTTCAGGATGATCTTCAAAAGAAACATAAAAAATAAACTAAGTTCCTCATGCATATCCGGGTTCAACGGGAAACATTTCAATTATTGCATATCAATCACAAAGCATCACAACTAAACAAAATCCTCGATGAAATGGCAAACTAGAAAGTCAAAGTCAACAATTTTATCTTTTTCCCATTCTATTTGTCAAAACATGAAGTCCAACTGTCTGCAAGAGTCAGCATCAATGAGCGACCCGGAGTTTGACAGACTAATTTAGTGGGATAGTAAAAAATGACCATTTAAATATTTCTGTTTATAACAGAAAAAAGATCAAGTAAATTTTATGGAAAAAATTTCATTGCTGAGTAATCATTTCAAAAGATTCACTTCATGTGTTTTTGTGCCTTTTGCTATTTCTGCAATATAATTTAATCAAACTTCAAATATTTAAAACCAAACATTTACATCAGATCAGCAAATCCATGTGATACTTCAAATTTTTGCATGGAATAGTATCATTTTACGAAAAAATCCAACAAGCAACATCCAAACAGTTGTGTGTTTCCCTCAGAAGTGAGAGTGGCACACACCGAATACAACAAAGCACGATATCAACAAGATTACTAAAAAGAAAGAATCACAAAGATGTAATCCACGACAAGCAACAGCAAACTCGTCAAAATAAACACAATCTCATGAAAACATATGCAGACCCTTCCAAATTCACATAACTTAAAGTTCCATTAATTGCAATCGACAAAATTCCCCATAAAGAAAGTCATCCCAACACCTAAACAAAATCATTTTTCTTTCATACTCTTTCCACCCGTCAGTCGTACTCTTGTTTCCAACTTTGCTTCTTAATCAATAACAAAACCTATAAAACATATAAAATCAAGAACAATCCCAAGCTTTGACCCAAACAAACTCAAATCACCAAAAACTTTTCCTCAAGGTAACACAAATACATGAAAGTAGTTAGCTTACACGCAAGAAATAGAACCAAGCAAATGCCTTCAAAGAATACATACATCAACATTCACAACACATACAATCTCTAATAATTCACAATAAGTGCATAAAATTAGACAGAATTACATCAGTAATCAAAAGTATACACATAATAATTCACAATAAATGCATGAAACAAGACAGGTTATCAAAGACAAAACACACACAAGCAAGCCATTAAAACACAATATAATTAGAGTAAGACCAAAGAAGTTCCTGGATCTAACAGAAGATCGATAAAAGTATAAGAATTAACCTAAATCCACCGCCGCTGGCCGGCGAATCATCGGCGTGAACCTGGCTTGAGGATGACAACACTGAGTTCAAATATCCCATGGTTTCGATTTGACCACTCAAAAAGTGACAATTAATTAACAACAACAAGAAGAAAAACAGCGTTTTTTGATACTTAAAATATGTGATTGTACATTCGTTAGATCATTTCAGATTAACAAATTATCAAGCCCAACCTGCATATAAACAAAAACGAAAGCCAAGTTAAGAAATAAAAATAAAAACAAATGCATAGATGATATCGTTTGAATAAATTCATATACATTTCATAAAATTTATTTCTAGAAAAATAAGAAAATAAAAGTAAATTGTGAGTTGAAAGAGAATTTTTACCTGAAGAAGAGAAGTGAAAGGAAATGCCAAGAAACGGTGCGTTTAAAGGCGTTACAAAGAAGAAAAGGACGAGAAAAGAATTTTTAGAGAGAGAGATGATGACGACGATGAATTGAATAGTGATTCATTTTTCTGTTTCAGTTTTGGTTTTGTGTCGTTGTGAGTGGAAGACGGAAGCACAAAGGCATCAAAAATGAAAAAAAAAAGAAGGGAATAGAAGCAATTTTATTTAAAAAAACAAAAAATATATATATATATTAAAATAGGAATTTACATAAATAGCCCACATATCTCTCTAAATAATACCTCTAAATATAATGGCAAGCTGTCCTGTCCATGCCAATCTCTGAGGTCGATAGTGGAATAGAAAATATTATCTTTCCCAACCGTTGAAGTGGTCAAACTCTCATGAATTTATATAACCATATTTTTCATAATCTCTTCTTATCTTTTCTTTCTTTGTTGTAGAACGAAAAAAATATCAGTAACAAACAACTTATTTTATTGGGGGTAGCTCATGATATTTTTATCAATATATTACGCACCTTTACATCTATCATTGGATGGATCGATATCATATCGGGAAATTGAGAAAAGCAAAATCGGTTTCGGTTTTGATTTTGAGTGGATCCAAAATTTATCCAAAAAAATCAATTCTTAATATTTTAAAACCGTAACCTACTCAATTTATCATATTTATCGGTTATGGTTCGATTATGAGTTATCATATTTTTCATTTGTTCAATATATTCCTCAAACTTAAAACAATAATACATTTAATGTAATATTTGTACTTGAATGATCAATATATAAAATAAAATAATTTAGCAACATATTGATTTTATAATACTAAAATCGGTTTCAAAATCGTGATTTTTTTTTAATTTTGAAATTGAAACTAACTCTAAAAAAACTTATTTCGATTATGGAATCTGAAAATCAATCTGATTTATTGCGATTCCGAATAGAATCAGAATCATTGCACACCTCTAATGCAAACTAGGTTGATAGAGTTTTATCGACTGTGTCTTGTGGTTCAAAATAATTATTTGGATACAAAAGTAAGAAAATTTTAAATTAAGTTAATTTGTGAATTATCTTAATTTTCGACGATTTTTTATAATTGTCCATTCATTTAGGATTAAAATGATGAAAAAAAAGGCGGGGTTAGTTGCTTCATGCTATAATTGGGGAGTGAGGTGATACGCCGTAGTCCGTACGCGTCGCCGTAGCAAAGGCGAGTTTAGGGTAGGACCGAGTCAATGCCAAATTTAGCAAATCGTCTTTATCTGGTAGATGAATGGGACACGTGGCGAACATTTAGATAGTGGTGTAGCAACATGCGGCATGTTGTGAAGTATATGATAAGTTCTCTTTCAGTGAATTCATAAATGAGTTATGGGTGGCTTTTGTTGTTTAAATTTTTGATTGATTGATCTTAAATTTGTGTTGACTTTACTAATTACTATTCAATTTTAAATGAATTTATTTAAAATTTAAGAATTACTTAGTCAAGACTTAAATTTTGATTATCAATGTAAATATATATGGTTGACGGGTGATTTTCGTTCCATGAATAAATTGGTAAACTCATTCCTCGAACAATCTCCCCTAATTGTGAATTTGTTTGGTTTGTTGGGAACCAGATGAAAATTTAGCACAAAATAGAAAACACACAGATAAATAAAGAATTTAACGTGGTTCAGCGGAATGGATCCAACCTACGTCCACAGGCACAAAGGAAAGGGAAACTTTTATAACGTGGTCGGGTATGACCGACATGCCTATCTCTCGAGTTCGGTTGACCGACCTCTTACAAGCTCACTCTTATACATAAGCTTTTTACTCTCTCTTTTACAAGTTATGCGTGAATGAAATTGACCAACCTCTTACAATGAATTCTTATTCACTTTATATACTTGATTCAATTACATTGTTACACCAATCTCATGACGCCGCCCACGTGAATCTGTCAGCGTCGAATGGGCTCTTTACCCCAATTACTCTACAAATCATAGCTCCGCCATCTGACACCTCTACTTTTTGCCATCTGAACCTGCCACACATGACCTCATAACATCAGCCTGTAAACTGTCTACCCTTACGCGATAGCGTGCGCCAGAAGATAAGTCAGTGAACTGCTCATTTCACATCAAACCTTTTAGGAAGCGCAAATCCCCATTTAGGGCTTATGTAATTCGAACCCGATCTTACCACCAACACCCCGACCCGACCAACTGAGTCGAGTAACTGGAACCACTTTCAGTCTGCCCTGCTGTGCTACCAGATCGGGTCGGCTCTGGGCCTTCATTCTGCCTTGCTTTTTTGAACACCTTTCCTACTCGGGTCGTGATCTTTTCTAGATACCACCTCGGGTCGGATATCAGATGCAATCAATCAATAACTTCCTCATTGAGTCAAACGTCTTATCTTCTTGGGCCTGGATCCCCGAGGCTTGGAAATGGATATTCCTTCTATACCCTTCAAAACACTATAGGGATTTTAGGGTTCAAAAATCACCATTAACATATATGGAAAAGAAAAAACTATTAAGAGGAAATCTAGGACTAATTCATATAAATATTGGAGTCTTGTAAGCATTCTATGTGGTAACATTAGGGATATGTGTTGACGACAAAAAATTACAAAGGCTATAGGACGTCATCGTTCAATCTAAACAAGTAACGTGGCACAATAACGCTTATGAGATACTCGTCCAAATGAAAGAAGCAATGGAAAACACCCAGACAACTGAATCATTCAATCTACTTGGCAATCGAATCGTACAATCGACCAAATAACTAACTCGCCCAATTAGCTAGACAATAATCAACTCGAGGATCAATTATGTGAACGTAATCACAATATAATAGTTGAAGGCAAGTAAGACACGAAGAAATTGAGTCACGTTCCCAACAGCTGTTACAAGTGGTGATGCACGACTGTAGCGGTTATCATAGATGGTAGATAAAGGAGTTACAGAATGTAGGAAAAACTGTCATGCCAATTATCATCAATACTATATAAGCTCAATGCCGAGTTCAAAAGAAAACAACATAAATCAAAAAGACTCGTAAGAGCAAATATAATTTTCTTTTTTAATAACATTAGTCATAAATTGTGTGCTTGCGCTCATTTGAGATCTTTCTCAATCAAATCAAACACCTCTTTTTAGGGTTTTATTCTAAAATATTTGAACCGTACATTGTGTGTTTGTACCGCTTGAAGGTATTCTTCAATCAAATCAAACACTTATTTTGGGAGCTTTGTTCTGAAAGGTTTAAACTTACACGATTTCTAACTGCGACGAATAATTCGTCTGTCAACAATATGTAGTTTTGGGTTTAGTTTGGTTTTTTCAGAAAATTAATTAGGATTGGATGATAAATATTGTCCTCTATTATTATTATTATTCTTAATCATAATAAAATTGTGAGCATATATTCACAACCAGTTGAGTCACACCCGAGGAGCCGTAAATTCGATATTCTAATTGAAGTTATACCATTTCCCTAGTTTTGGTTTATTTTTGAAAAATCGAATCCAAGTGATATTTTTTTTTATTTTTAAAGATAGTTATTTGATATTTTATTTAAAAACCGAACCGAATTAATTGAATAATTGAATTTATTAAATTTTAAAAATCTAATCATATTATATTATTATTTTATAATTATATTTGTTACATAATTTAATTTATTTAATGTTTAGTGATAATTAATTTCATGAAATATTTATAATTTTTTTGATTATTTTTCTTTTTATTTTTCTACATTTTAACTAATTTAAATGATTATTATATCTTATGAAAAACTTTGTTTAGTGTGGTGGTTATGATTAGAAGAGTTGCATTATTAAAAAAAAACTCAAGTAATTTCAGTTAATGTTATTAATTTTTTTTTTTTTATTGTTATTATTAAGAAATTGAAAAAATCGAATCGTACCAAACCGAACGGACAATTAAAAAAAATTATAATTTTTTAATTAAAAAACTGCACAGTTATTTTTTTAAAAATAAATAATTATAATTACAATTTTTTTTTTTTTATAATCATACATAACCGGCTTAATTAAAACTAATCAATCTAAAGAAAAAATGGATTGAACCACAAACGGAGCCCATCCCTAAATAAAACAAAGCAATTTAGTAGTGTTATTGTATTACAACAGTTAAGATTGATCCAAATTTTGGAATCAATCCAAAAGAAAGGGTCCAAAAATATGAGATTATGATTGATTTATGAATAATCCAAATAAT
Organism: Zanthoxylum bungeanum; assembly: GCA_019454045.1. Lineage (NCBI taxonomy): Eukaryota > Viridiplantae > Streptophyta > Magnoliopsida > Sapindales > Rutaceae > Zanthoxylum > Zanthoxylum bungeanum. The sequence continues at coordinate 30,212 of SKCR01030583.1, forward strand.
TGATAGAGCTATTGCAATCGTCATATGGGTATTAAATGTAAATACATAGCTACTAAATTAGCGATGTTGCCAAGTCTTGTATTGTGTAAATTGTTCGGACTATTCATTATTTCTCTTCCCTTACATCATGGGAAACGTTTGTGTCTGAGTTGGACATGCCATATGGCAATAAATGGGCAATTTTTGGACCTTTAATTTTAATTTTATTTTAACATAAAGTTTATTTGATTTGAATGATTGAATCTCAGGATATTCAGCTCCAAACACGTCATCATTTTAGCTTGATCAGAGATGTACTTAGCCCCCAACTAAGGGCGATAAAAAAACCCGGGTCCGGCCCCCGCTTCAAAATGAGGGGTCTGATTTGGGCCCGAGCTCAAGCCGGTCTCAATAAAAAAAAAAAACCTAGGTTCGGTCCGGTCCGAACTTAAAATAAATAATTATATATTTATAATAAAAAAATCGTGTCCATGCCGGCTCGGTGACGGCCCGGGCCGGGCTTTTTCCGGGCCCAGGCCTAAATTTAAATTACCGGGCTCGGGCCGGACTTTGATGGTCGTCCTTACCCCCAACAGTAACACCATCCATAGTAGAAGAAAGAGTTAAACGTATGTCAGGTTAATATTATTCTGCTATCTAAGATAACATGTGAATTCATGCGAGTTTCATTATATATATATTTTTTAAAAAATAATTAAATATCGTGAGACCCATTGTCACGACCCCCTCCCTAGAACGGGCCCAACCCTAGAAAGGGGTCTGTGAGCTACTTCAATTCGAGCATTCTACATGTCATGTAATATAACTAAATTTACATAGAAAGTAATGTTCCACAAAATACTATTCAATAAACCTCAAATAATTATTTTCAGCAAAAATCTACAACGATATGAAAATGTCTTAAATCTCCTATCTCAAAAGCCAAAAGAAATGTTTGGACCAACCCGACTAGCGTCTGTGGTAAACGAGTCAAATCTGGTACAGATATTGCTACTGTTGTGCTGGCAAACTATCTGAGATATTTAGGAAAAGAGGGGGTGAGCTTAAAGAGCTTAATAAGTAAAACATGCATACTCTCAACATGACCTCACTAACAAAATATGTATATATAAATAATTAATATTGGAAAACAGTAATTGTTATATAAGTGTTATCTCAGACAAAACATACTCACAACAAAACACCTTAATCAAACAAGGTTTGCTAGCCGGATTCGGTATAATAATGGATTGAAACCATTGAGAACTATTAACATCTCACCTCCCAATGTTTCCCACCATATAACCTTGCATAAATGTGCAAGAGGGAGACTGAACCACACGTCTCTGCTAATCTCGCATCTCCGACCACAATTATATTAAATCCGACAGCATAATAATAATAACACACAACATCCAATACAACACATATCATCTCACTCCATTCATCATTCTCATCTCAAAGTCACAGAATACTCGAATACTTCAATTCATAGTACAAACATACAGTTTTATCCAAAATTTATATTCACAATTTATGTTCTCATGCTATCAATCACTCAATATAATTTCCAACATATATGTATAAATATATTTATACTATATTACGTAAACTCGTATATCAAACATCAACCAACAAATATTTATGTTAAGGGAATCATCGTGCATTGTACTTACCTTAATCCACGCAAAACTTTATATATCTATATGTCATCGCTAAAATCTGGAAAAACTGTAAATTTATGATCATGTCCCTATATTTTACTAAAATTATGATTTTACCGATAAACTTTTCAAATTTTCAATTTAACCCCTAATACTCTTCAACATTATCAATTTAGTCCTACAAATCTCAGTTATTAAGGGTGGCAATGGGCCGTAGACCCGGCCACGGTTCCGGTTCAGAACCGGAACCGAACCGGTTGGAACCGGAAGGTTCCGGTTCCGATTCCGATTCCGGAACCGAACCGGAATGGGACCGGTTCGGTTGGGGTTCCACCCCAACTCGAACCGGTCCGAACCGGTGGAACCGTACGGTTCCACCGTTCGGACGGTTCCAACCGGAACCGAACGGTTCCGGTTGGAACCGTCGGGTTCCTGTTGGAACCGTAGGGTTCCAACAGGAACCCTACGGCCCCCAACGGCTAGTAGCCGTTGGGGGATGCAGGGAGCCGTTTGGCTCCCTGCCAAAAAATAAATAAAATTAGAATTTTTTTATTATTATTATATAAAATAAAAATTACTAATGTACCCCTAATAACGGTAATAAAACGGTTATATTTAGGGGCATTTTTGGTATAAAAAAAAATTCTAAAATTCTATAAATAGGATTCATTTTTCATTATTTCATCACACCAAATTCTCAACTCTCTCATTTTCTATAAATCTCTTATTCTCAATCTTACTTCAATACAATTCTCTTATTTTAGTTGTTAATTTGTTATCATTCGCATCGCAATTATTCAAATGGCAAGCTCATCCGAGAACATAATGTCAAATATGCCGACCCAAGAGAGCGGCCCTAGTGTCAGTGCACAATCACGGAGAAGAGAAGTTAAGGCTCGGTCCTCCGATATTTTCAAAATTCATTTTAATTTGGAACGCCTAGACGATGGTTCACAACGAGCAATTTGCAACTATTGTGGGGTTATCTATAAATTTTCTGGTGGATACGGAATATGATCAAGCACATGGAGAAACATCATCCGGTTGAATTTGGCATTGATACGACGCAGACTCAAATGGACAGGTACGCATCATCTAGTAGAGGTACGAGTAGTGTAGATTTATTTAAATATTCTGATGCAAAAAATATAGAAGAATTTGCGAAATTAACATGTATGGCACATCTTTCTTTAAGCTTTGGTGAAAAACTTCATTTTACTAATTACGTGCATAATGCTTTAAACCCTGCTGCATGTAGAATGACTCGAAACACAACAAAACGTCATATTTTCAAATTATATAAAGATGGTAAAATTATTTTAAATGAAATATTTAAAGAGATGAAAGGTCGTATTTCTATATGTTCTGATATTTGGAGTGACCATTGGCAAACACACTCATACATGGGTGTGACTTGTCATTGGATTGATGCATCATTTACCATGCAAAAACGACTTATTGCATTTAGAGTTTTTGATGACCAACATACTGCACATAATATTTATAGAATGATGAAGGTAATTTTTGATGAATATGGTTTAGGAGAAAAAATTTTAACAATTGGATTTGATAATGCATCTGCAAATACTGCATCCATCAATGATTTAAAAGAAATATGTCAACCAAATTTAGGGGGTCGATTTTTTCATATTCGTTGTACATGTCATGTCCTAAACTTATGTGTGCAAGACGGTCTAAAATTATTATCTCCTTTCCTTGATCCTATTAAAACGACATTTAACTGTATTTGGTCATATTCTCAAGTTAGGAGGGAATTGACCAAGTTTTGTAAAATAAATGGTATTAAACAGATTAAATTTTCTAGAGATGTTCCAACACGTTGGAATTCTACTTATTTTCTTTTATGTCAAGCACTTCAATACAAAGATGCATTATGTAGTTTTTTTTCTCAACATGTTCAAAATATCACACTTTATCCTAGTCAATGGGATATTTGTGAAAGAATTTTAGATATTTTAAGAGTTTTTAATGATGCTACTTTAGTTTTTAGCGGTGTTTATTATCCCACTGCACATTTATTTCTTCTTGAGAGTTTGAATATTGTTGGCACTCTCGATGAACATGTTAACAGTGACGACCCTAATGATATTGTTTTGCTCGAAGCCATTACTGTTATGAAGGTAAAATGGTTGAATTATTTTAGAGAAATACCTTTACTTTATCTTATTGCTGCTGTTTTTGATCCTAGATTTAAATTAGAAGGTTTGAATGGTGGTTTACAAGCTTACTATGGTTATTTAGGAATATTAGATGACATTGATATTACGAGCATAATGACGAATTTAAGAAGTGATTTAATTATTTTATTTAATGATTATATTGTAAGATATAACTTATGAACAATAGGTCAATCTAGTAGTAGCGAACCGGTAATTCAACCAAGACTTAGCGCAGGGGATCGTTGGTTATTGCAACGAAATAAAAAATCTAGGGATACGACAACAACTAATAACCCTGAATTAGATAATTATTTATCTACAAATTTTGAGTTTTCTAATGAAAGTTTATGCAGTAAAAATTTTAAAATCCTTGAATGGTGGAACCGGCATCAAAATATATATCATGTTTTATCTATTATTGCTAAAGAGATATTGGCAGCACCTATTTCCACCGTTGCGGTTGAGCAAGCCTTCAGCTTGGGAGGTAATATATTGGAAGCTATGCGATCTTCATTACATCCAAGCACTCTAGAAGCAACAGCTTGTGTGGATGATTGGACTCGAGCTGATCTGAGACAACAAGAAGATGCCCCCGATGATTTTGAAGATTTGTTCGATAATGCTTCTGCAACAAGTGCAAGCGGAAGCTGCGGAACCGGAGCCGAAGGATCAACTGATAATGATGATTGATAATTGTAAAATTATATTTTACAAAGGGGATAGTCTTAAACTTGTAATGGAACTACGTGAGCTTTGATTCCTCTCACCCTTGGAGGATACGTAGGCAACTTAAATTTTAAAAAATTTAAGCTCAAGCTCTTCAATATAATAATTTTTTTTTATTTATAAATTTAATCTCATTTTTTTTAATTAATAAATTTTTTTATTTAATTAATTAAAAAAAAAAGGATCCGAACCGAACCGGAACCGAACGGTTCGGTTCCGGTTCAGTTTTAGGTTCCGGTTCCACACTTGTGGAACCGGAAATCGGCCGGTTCAGTTCGGTTCCGAACCGGAACCGAACCGCCGGCCGGGTCTAATGGGCCGGGCCGGACTCGGGCTTTGATAAGTCTGGCCCGAGCCCGAGAATATTTTTTAAGCCTGGCTCGGTCCGGGCTTGGCCCGACCCGATTTTTTAATAAAAAATTATATATATAAATATATATAAATATAAAAAGTATATATAATTTATTATATAAAAATAAATAAATATATATAATATATATTTTTTAAGCATTGGCAGGGCCGGGCCCGGGCTTAATGTTCTAAGCCTGGCTCAGGCCCTCCACTTCTAGGGCTCGACCAAAGATTTTTTTATCCCGGGATCGGGCTTTTTTACCATCCTCATCAGTTATCACCTATTACTCACTAAAAATCAGAATTTACATATTTGTGTCACTAATCATGCCAATTTATGAATAAGTCATAAAACTCTCAAAATCTTACATTTCCACCCCTAAAACTGAAAAATATAATGTACCGAGCTCCAACGACTTCAAAATTCCACAAAGAGATGATCAACAGATAGTACACGTCACCAGGATCACATGGATGGTGGTGGTGATGGCGGATGCTCGGTGGTCACCGACGAATGGTCAAACGACGTTAACTCTTATTTTTGGCTCATTTTATGACAACCGAAGGTCTGATTTGAGCTACCGAAGTTTCCAACCTGCGTATCTCGACGATGGGAAGATTCTGGTTCGAGAGGTGTTGTGCATGCACGGTGGCACATGGGGCGCGTGGAGCAGTGACACGGCGGCGTGTGCAGAGGAGTTGGGTCGTCGAACCGGCGATGCTGACTTTGTCTCGTCGAGAGGATTCTCCTGGAGTGGTCACTCGTCGGAAAATATGGCCGAAAGACAACGAACGAGTCTCTTTCTCTCTTTATTTAATTTCTCTCTCTATTGTATTTTGCATTTTCTCTCTCTACTGGTCCATTTTTCTCTCTAACTTCTTATTATTCTATGGAATTAAATCTGATACACTGTTCACTTTCTATTTAATTCACATTGAGCACACACCAAGGGAAAACTTAGGGTTAGTTTTGTTTTATAGTCAAAAGTGTGTGTGTGTTTTATAATAGGATTGTGAGGTGGTTACTTTTTTAAGAGGAAAAGATTGAGATGTGGGTGGTGGTGTGTGGGAGTTTATGGGATAAGGGAAAAATTCAAATAAAATAAGATAACAATTATCACAATCTACTCACTTTACAAAAATTTCATCCTCTCAATCCTCGAACAGCTCTGGATATTTCTCTCGCATGTCTTATTTCACTTCCTAAGTTGATTCATGTATATGATGATTAATCCATATGACTTTTACAATAAGAATATGTCTGGATCTCAACTCTTGGACCTTCCGCTCTACGATCTTCACAAGCTTTTCTTCTTAAGTCATATTCTCACTCAATTCTACCTGTTGGCTCTCCAGGATGTGAGTAGGATTTGGTACATACTTCTTCAGCACTTATATATGAAATAAGTTATGAATCCTTTCTAATTCTGGTGGTAATGCCAGACGATATGCCATTTTTTCCACTTTCTCCAAAATCTCATAAGGACCAATATAGCGCGGTGCCAACTTTCCCTTCCAGCCAAATCTCAATACTCCCTTCCAATTGAAGACTTTCAAGAAGACTTTATCCCCTACTTGGAACTCAAGGTCTTTCATTCTTTTGTCAGCATAACTCTTCTGTCGAATCTGCACTTTTAACAGTCTAGTTCGGATCAGTCTGATCCTATCAGATGTCATATCTACTAATTCTGAACCATGAATTTTCTATCTCTAACCTCTCCCCAACAAATATGAGTCATACACCTCCTCTCATACAAGGCCTCAAACGGAGTCATACCGATACTAGCCTGGAAGCTGTTGTTGTAGAAAAACTCTATCAGATATAGATGATAATCCTATCATCTAGTAAAAGTCAATACACACGATCTCAGCAGATTTTCCAATGTCTGAATAGTCTACTCTAACTACTCGACAGTCTAAGGGTGGAATGTTGTGCTCATAGTAACCTTCGATCCCATAGACTTCTGGAAACCCTATAAAAAATGAGAAGTAAATTTGGCATCTCTATCTAATACAATCAACGTCGGTACTTTATGTAATCGCACAATCTGCTTCACAAATAATTTTGCTAGCCTCTCTGGTCCCCACGTAACTCGAATCGGTAGAAAATTGGCAGATTTAGACAATTGATCCACTATCACCCAATTTTCATCATAGCCTTTCAGTGTCATCGGTAGCCCTACTACAAAATCCATCGCAATGTTTTGGTAGAGGCTAGAGTAATCCAGCTGGGTGTTGATGTTCTCCATTGACCTGCTGACAAACCATATAACGAGATATAAACTCTGAAATCTCTCTCTTCATTTCCGACCGCCAGTATGTTTTCTTCATATTTTGATATATCTTGGTGCTCCTAGGATGCATATTATATGGAGCATCATAAGCTTCATCCAATATCTCCTTCTTAAGTGCTCTGGTAGGTGGTACCACAACTTTATCACCAAAAAATAATAAATCATCTGAACTCAATGTGAAAGTAGTAATCTCACCCTCTGGAGCCTTTATTTTCCACTTCCTACATTGTTCGTCTTCATTTTTTGTTATTTTGAGTCTACCTAGCAGTGTATGTCGAACTTTCATATGAGCAAGAAGCCCTCCTTTATCAGATACCTCAAAGGTCAAATGTAACATTGACATATCTTCAAACATCTTCTGTCTAGCTCTCAAAAATTGTAGTTTACCCACGTTCTTCCTACTTAATGCGTCAGCAAACAGAGTTTTAAAACGCCCCGCCTAGGCGGCGCGTATAGGTTCGGCAGCCTATGACCGCCGTGTCAGGGATATGCCTTATACCCAACTTGTGGATGGGCTATATGTACATGTATTTGCAATATTTTCATTAATTAATAAAATGACAATCTTTATTATATGTGTCTTACATAAATTATATGAATCATCAAACACTGTAATAAAGCCATTGGAGTAATAAGATGATGGCTTCCACGCCTTATGAGAATCATTACTCTCAAACGTTCATAGTCATAGTTTTGTGAATAATCTGGGCGTTCACAAAGCGGAGAGACTAGCATGATGATATGATCCGCCCTTAAGTGGGGTAGCCGATCTCATAGGCTACTAGCGGAGATCCGTCCGCTTGGTGTATCACATGGATGCATGAGTTGCTCGTGTCCATCGAACTGACCACCAAAATTTTTCACATGGAGTGTTTATCCCATGTGTCTGTGAGAACTTTCATGTATCGATTGTATGACTAGTCCTTAGACTTGAGGTCTTTATAATCTTATGTGTGGATCAAATGACTTTGACATTCTCCTTCCCCGGTTCAAAAGATCCGGTCATAAGGGTATGATTGGGTCATTTGTTGAAACACATGAAGTTTGTAAAGATACAACAGAGAATCACCACTCTCTCGGATAATATTTTCTTATAAGAGTAGTATTCCAGTTCGCGGGTTGATATGTGTGATCAATGATTGAGACTGTGGCCGCAGCGGAAGAATCATGTGATATTCTTGGGTTAGCACGATTCATGACACTATCAACATCATACATTTGACGAATGACAGTATCATATGTAAATCGCATACATAATGAATATATATTTTTCCTTCTCATTTGGGGGCCTTGACATGTTGCTAGATGTCAACCTTGGTCATTGAAATCGAACGACCATCTGATCAGAGGATAATTTATGTTCGATTAAATTATCACGATTCATTTCATGTCCAACTTGAGGGGAACCCAAAAGGTCACACATAACAAAGTCGAAATCAATGGTTAACAGTGCATAGTACAAATTTAACAGCATATATGATTGCTGTAGGAATTGTTCATAAATGGTTCAATGTGTTTAATTATTGAACAGATCATTTATGAGGTTCCAAAGTGGCTTAGAGATTGATGAATGACGATAGGGGCACTTTGGGAATTGAAAAAAAAAATCTACGTTTTTATTTTATTTTTATTTTATTTTTTTTTGAATTCCAATTCGGCCCAAACTCTTATTAGGGTTTTATAATCTCATTAAACCAGTATATTAAGATCCAATGGCTAAGATTTAATTAGCATTTATCCCACATCGGATTCTTAATTAATTTTGTTGTCTTTGGAGCACCTATATAAACACAAAAAATTCTTTACAAATTTTTTACACCAAAACCTTTCATATCTTGGGTTTATATAAGTGAGCAACTCTAAAGTTTAAGAGTAAGCCACTGATTTTGAGGATCCTTAAGTCTAATTGACTAGAGGAATCTCAAGTTAAAAGTTTTAAGGTATTTGCCTAGGCTAGCACCAAGGGCAAAATACCCGTGCACCCAAGGCGTAGTCTTGCCGTTGAGTTTTGGCTTTGGTGTGTGCACCTTTGGAGGCCACACACTTGGGTGACTCTTTGGAACGTGGAAGAGCTTGCTGAGTTCGAGAAAAGCTTGTAGATTGGAAGGAGGACTGGAGGAGTCTTCGGTTCAAGTAACTCTTTTTCTTTCTTTATTTTAATTAGAGTTCTTATGATAGTTAGCATGTTTATGTTTATGTTCTTTGCATGTTTTATAAGTTTTTATGCTTAGAGTATATAGTAGCATGCCTAGGCTTGTAGAATAATCAAAACAAATGGGCATTGGACAAAGGGATAGTGGCATCATAATTTTTAATTTTTCGCTGCGCACTCGCAGCCGCTTCCCAACACGCCGCGCCTGGCCCCAAATTATTGGGGCTAGGCGCTCGTTGCAAATTCATCGATCAACCACCGTTGACCGACGCAAAATTTGAAATTAATTACTTTTTCCGACCGAATTTCACACTTCAATCCTAACCCTAACCTTAATTTTATAAAATTAACTCTCTAACTCATCAATTTGAAAAAATCTCAATTTAGAGCATAAATCCTAATTTCAAAAATCTAATCTTTTTTTTCTATTTTTGTTAGTTTCTCATCAAATTGACCATTTATAAATATTAGTCATTACTCAAATAATATTTATCTATGATTAATTTCTCCAAATCATACCAAATCTTAAACCTAATTATAGAAATTCTCAATTTCTGATTAACCGTTTAGGCCCCGACTAGGCGCTCTAGGCGTTAGGCGCTGGGTCGATGCCCGACTAGCGCCTTGTGCATTTTAGAACACTGTCAGCAACTACATTGCTCTTTCCCGGGTGGTAATTAATAGTACAATCATAGTCAATTAGGAACTTCATCCAACGTCTCTGCCTCAAAATCAACTCTCTCTGAGTGGGAAGATATTTCAGGCTCTTATGGTTGATATAAATCTCACACTTGGCACTATATAGATAACGCCTCCAATTCTGTAGAGCATGTACAATCGCTGCCAACTCTTATAGGTGGGATAATTCTTCTCATGGTCTTTAACTGTCTCGAGGCATAAACAATCATTCTCTCATACTACATCAGCACACATCTTAACCCTTGATGCGATACATCAGTATAAATCATATATCCATCAAGTCTAGACGGTAGAGTGAGTATCGATGTAGTATTTAATTTCTCCTTCAAAATCTGGAAGCTATTCTGACAATCGTCAGTCAATACAAATGATACTTCCTTTCTCGTCAGTTGAGTCATCGGAGCAGTAACAATAGAGAAATCTCGGATAAAACGATGGTAGTAGTCTGCTAATCCCAAGAAGCTCCGAACCTCTATCGTCGTTCTCGGTCTCTTCCATTTCAAAACTGCGTCGACCTTCTGCGGATCTACATAGATACCCTCTCCTGAGATGATGTGTCCCAAAAATACCACTATGTCCAGCCAAAACTCACATTTAGAGACCTTGGCATATAACGGCTCCCCTCCTCAAAATTCCAATACCAATCGAATGTGTTGTTCATGATCGATCCGAAAGGACAAATACACAAGGATGTCATCAATAAACACAACAACGAACTTGTTCTAATACAGTTGGAACACTCTATTTATCAAACCCATGAATGTTGTAGGTGCATTAGTAAGTCCGAATGGAATCACTAAGAACTCATAATGCATGTATCTAGTTCGGAATGCTTTCTTCAAAATATCCACATCTTGAATCCTCATCTGATGATATCCTGATCGAAGATCGATTTTTGAAAACATTGAGGCTCTCTGAATTTGATCAAACAGATCATCGATACGAGGTAACATGTACCGTTTCTTAACCGTTACCTTATTGAGCTGACGATAATCTATACAAAATCTTAAGGTCTCATACTTCTTTTTCACGAACAATACTGGTACTCCCCAAGGTGATACACTGGGTCTAATAAACCCTCGATCTAATAGTTATTGCAAATGTTCTTTCACCTCCTTCATATCTGCCGGGGCCATATGATATAGAGTTATCGAAATAGGGACAGTACCAGACATCACGTCTATAGTGAACTCTAGATATCTACGTTGAGGAAATTCTAGTAACTCATGGAGAAACATGCCATGGTAATCTCTCACAACTGGAATATTTATTATCTACATTGATTCATCCTCTTTCACTGTATTGATACTCACTAAAAAGCCTTTGCACCCCCGTCTGATCATTCTACAAGCCGACATGGCCGAAATGATGGGTGCCACAACCCGACTACAATCACTGACTACCTTGAACTCCTCGTTATCTGAACTAAACCTCACTTCTTTGCTGCTGCAATCAATAACGGCTCCATGAGCTGTCAGCCAATCCATCCCTAAAATCAGACTGAAGTCCTCCATCACTAATGGGTAAAGTACAAATGGTAGCTGTCTTCCTTCAATCTCAACACTCAATCCCCTGTATACTGTATCTATCCTGATGTCCATCCCCAAAGGAAGACTCACAATCAAAGGAGTTCTGTTGGACTCCGCTACACTACCCAGATAAGGAATACAAGCACTTATAATAAAAGAATGTGTAGATCCTGTATCAAAAAGAGCTCGGACGAGCATACCTGATACTCAAATTGTACCAGATAAAATATCGCCACCATCATGTACCTCATGTTTTGTCATGGCGAAGACTCATCCTCTATCAGCATCAGGTGCAGTATATGTCAGAGATGTTTCTCCTCTACCACCATAAGCTCCACTCGGAGTCTCTATGCCTATGCCCTATGTAAAACCTGAGTCTCGCCCACGAATACCACGGAAACTTGTCCCTCTACCACGTCCTGATGTCACTGCTCCTCCTACTGGTTGCTCATCTCATTGAGATCCATCACCAGTTTGACAATCTCTGGCCAAATGTCCAAATTACTGACATTCGTAACATCTCTTTCCTCTGTTGCATTGTGTGTTGATATGACCCTTCTGACCACAATTATAGCATCGGCACTTGCTAGTCAGTCGAGATGCTACACTCGCTGCACTTTGATCAACATATGGTATTATGCCTCTACTATGGACCTGCTCAGTCTGGCCCTCACATAACTGTCATTTAAGAGGTACATTCTTGTGCCTCTGGGTGGTATCCCGCTGTGTCTCAACCGCGGAGAATAATTTCTGCTATTTGATCTACCATGTCTCCCCTAAAAAACCTAATCTTGCCCTCTCTTCCTGCTCTCTCGAAAGGTTGCTATATTCTTTCTCTCGATCTTGATGTCACTCTCTGCAATCATAGCCCTGTCAACCAGTACTATATATGGCAGTTTCCCCAAAATCGAGATCTTCGACCTAATCTCTTGTCTTAGTCTGCCCTTGAACTTCTCACTTTTATTTTCCTATTGTGGAATTAACTCTGGGTAATACCGGGATAGGGAAATCATATGCCTCTCATACTGGATCATTGTCTCCGATGGTCCATGAACCATATGCTCAAACTGACAACGTTGCTCACTACGATAAGCATAAAGGAAATACTTCTCATTGAAGGCTTTATCAAACATATCCCATATGATATACTGAGGTCTTATAAGTCCATCGGCTCTCCAGTAATCTGGTGCTCTCAATCTATCTATCAGTACAGTCTTAGTGTGCTTCCACCAGGTCTCCGCCTCACATCTCATCATAAAAGCATCAAACTTAAACTTCTCTTGATATGTCAGGTCTAATACACTGAATATGTGCTCGATGTCATTCTTACATTCTCTACAGCAAGAGGATCAACTGTATCATGAAACAGAGGATGCCTCAATTAAGAAATGGTCTAGCTTGCTCGTACTACCACTGCTCCTAGAAGGTACATTAGCCGCTGGCCCTCTGGAAACCATATGTGCAACTACATTAATAAACTATTATTGATGCTCGGAGTACCAATCCGGATCGTATTTATGTCTGATTCATGAATACAATCAGTTCATATTTCCATAATATTACTTATTTATAGTAGTACTTCTTGCTTTTATATAAATATTCGATCTAATTACGATTAGATTGAAACTAAATATGGTTTAGTGATATGTATATATTAGACAAAGACCCGATAATATATTTTGTAGTGTGAAGTTACAAAGTAATTTGTAATTGACATTGAGAAGTGTCACTACTAGAAGTATATTATCAAATAAAATTCATGGTTAAGATTTACTAACACAGGTTGGTTAGTAAAATCCGATGAGATCAGTACATATCGCATATCGAGACTTGATCTGATAGTTTATCCCAATGAACAATGAGTCTTGAGAGACTCGTATAGATGTGTATGCGTTTATTTGATAAATATTGAACAACTCACCGAAGATTTCCTAATAGATGGTACACCAACGTCAATAAGAATCCTCTCGAGTCGAGTAGCATAGTGATCCTTCGACTTGAGATACCAATGTGGATATATGAGATATCCTCCACACTTTGATAGCAGTCACGTCACCGATCTATTTAGATCAGACCTCCACCTGTTCATTGGGTGTTGACTGATGCTCATGATATCCTGTGAGTATCATATAAAATCTGTCAGTCCTATGTACAGGGCATATGTATCATGTACGTATTTGCGATCTAGTAAATCCATGGCCGTGGTATACTTCGGAAGCGAGTTCCGAGTGTTATTTAGAGATCGTAAATTCAAAAGTCGACTATATTATACCTTAGGGATTTGACGTTCTTATCGATATCCCTGGTATAATATTGATAGCTTGTGACGGAGGGATTATACGTATGCAATGACCTCGACTTGCATAGTTTAGCGAGATTATATGTGGTCATCATAATTCATGAGTGGGTGAATTATGGACACGAAATTGGATTTCGTGACGGATAATCCTAAACTTAGAGAGTCTCATAATATGAAGTGTACTCGTTGAGCACTTGGGCAACGCGTTATGAATAATATAGATTATTCATAACACTTCACCGGAATAAATGAGTTAATTCGAATCGTTTAATCGGTTAAACGAAAATATATGCATTAAGGGAATTTCGGTCAATTAATAATTCATGTGTATTTGTATTTGATACAAAATTTGATTTGATACATATTAATTAATTGTCCAATGAGACTTTGACACATGCCATTAATATATGTATTTGTTATTTAATGTAAATAAAAATAAATATATAATAATAATCGCATTAATTAATTATTTAGGTATTTAAATGTTAAATATCTAGATAATTAAATTATATCAATATTACATAATTGTTATGCAATATGTTTGATTATTATTGGTTACATGTGGCATGATTTTATTAAGCTTAAAGTTTACAAATTGGATTTGTTGAGTTAAAGCTTATTATTATTATTTAATCAGATTAATTGACCAAATGACCAAAATGCCGTTCTTTACCTCCCTAAGTCGGTTTTAGCTTACTATTTAAAGTTGAAAAATTTTGTTTTCTCTTTAATAAGACTCCATGATCGAACCTCTAAAGTAGAAAAGCTCTCAAATTTTGTTTGGAGAAACAAAGAAGAAAGTGAAGAAATCAAGAAAAAAAAGTTTGAGGAAATTACAAGATTTGGAGGTAATATTCAATAATCTTAAACTTAGAAAGCTTGTTTCTTGTTCTTGATTATCTAAAATAGTTCTAGGGTTTCTTCCTTTCTTATATTTTTGGGATTTTTGATTTGGAGGATGGATTTGGAGGGTAGATGCATGTGTGAAGTTAAATTGAATGATATTAGTGTAATTTTGTCACTTAATGACTTGTTTCCATTCTAGAGTTTATGAACACTCTTGTAACTCCTAGAATTGTTCTTGACTTCTTCATTTGTGGTGACTTTGGTTGGTGTAAGTATTAATATGATTAATGTTGAGAAATTTGGATTTAAAGCATTAAAAATGATATTTTTGGTTACCAAATCAGATCTGGAATTTCTGTGATTTTGGTGATGAAAAGTATGATGTGTAAATGTATTGGATATTTTTTGGGCATTGGAAAAATTGCCGGAAATTATTTCGGAGCTGAAATATGCGAAAACGGCGAAAAACAACGTTACGGTGAGTTTTGGGCTTATCGGGTGTCCGCTGTCTAAACAGTAAATTTGTCACTATTTGGGAAGCCCATGTAAGGGTGGCAGAAAAGCCCGGGCCCAGGGTAAAAAAAGCATGGGCTTTCCATTTTTGGCCCGGGCCAAAATAATTTTTTTTTAATATATATATATATTAATATGTTTGTAAGCATTTTTATTTGTTTGTAGCATTAAAATTGTTAATCTATCGATGAAACTTGTGATTTATTTGTGAATTGTCTTTGCATATAGTGTGAATATATTTTGTATTTGTATGTTTTTATTTATTTTGTATTTTTTAAAAAAATTCGGGCCAGAAAAAAGCCTGGGCCCGAGCCCGGCCCGGAAGACACCCAGGCCGGGCTTTTACCGGGCCCGGGCTTTTTTTTTTTTTACCGGGCTCGGGCCGGGCTTATCAAAGCCCGAGCCCGGCCCAGCCCGTTGCCACCCTTAAGCCCATGAACTCCCCAAGTACTATTGGAGCTGACCTGGGCAGCCCCTATGTGTATTGGTTGGTCGGTTCGGACAAAAACATGTTTTATGACATTTTGCGGAAATTTTTTTGTAAAAGTTTCACGATGTTTCTAACCTATTTATGTCGTTATTTGATATCGAATAAATATGTTTAGGTGAAATATGAATGAATTATTCATATTGGATATTGAATAATTTATTCGGTAACTTTAAAAGTTTTAAAGTTACGATTTCGCCCGAACCGCGCACTTCCGCGCTAAAACCCCAACAAAAATGGTATCAGAGCAGGTCTGATCCTTCATCCATTACATTTGTCATGCTTGATACATGATATATAATCCAATTTTGATATTTTCACATGCATGTAATTTAGATGTTTCTTAATTTTTCGGTTCTACGCTAAAGGAAAACATACGAAGATTTAATGGTTGAGTTAAGTTATGTTTTCTCAGGTAGAATTGAACTATTGAGAAATTGATCTAAATTAAAATCTGCATTTGATGTAGAGTAAAGACCCTATTTAGGAATATCCCCGCTTAAATAAGGCATTAAAGTAACTAGTATTAGGAATACTTATTTCTTGGTCCGCCTTGTCAGTACGGATGCAAATGTTTTCTTGATGTTGTAGCTGTATCGTGCCAAAGCTGTGCAGTTATGGCTGACGATAGTTTATTTGCGCCGGTAGAAGTTATATGATAAAAGACAAATTCAAGTGAAAGTGAAAGTCCTGAACGTGCCAAAGCTGTCAGGACTACATCGGTAGCCTGAGTTTGTCACTGACAAGTGAAGCCTTGAGTTTGTGAACATGCCAAAGTTGTTATAACGAGAAACGATCAGGACCAAAATGAGGAGTCATAGTGAGTGTGATTGACAATGAGTTGTCTACCTGTGAATATACGTAGGTGAGAACGTACTAAAGCAGTGAGTCCAAATATATTCATAGGGTCTACTTCTCACTATGGAATTCAATTTAATTATTGAATTCATGTTTTCCGTTGGAGATTATGGTATTATGTAAAGTAGTGGGAGGTACTGCTGGGTTAAAAATTCATAATTAAAGCAGTTTGTAATATTATGAAAAAGGCCACTTATATTGTTGATAGAATTGAACTTTTAATCCACTGCATGCATATTTATCTATATGTTTTCTGACTTTTCTTATGGTTACAGATTTCTAGAATAGGTTCCAGATTTAGAGTAGGCTTGGATATTGTTAGATTAGACAAAATCATCGGGAACTGTTGTCCCAATTTTCTTAGAAAATCAAGATGGTTAGTGACTTAGTTATTAAGTCACATTAGGTAATCTAAATAGATATCCATTTTAGGATATAATAGTCTAGAGATAATAGTTTCTTTTACAGTAAGAATTGACCTGAATTAGTTCATGTCTCGAGATTCTTGATTGGCATTAAGAAAACCCCATTAGGTATTTGTTTATCTGATAATGACGTTTCTTGGCTTTAGTGACCTTTAGAGGTAGTGTGTCAGACACAGTTTGCTAATCAATTATCTACAATTGTTGTGAATAGTCGAAAGTAAATTATAAAGTTAAAGAAAGGAGATGTGTATAGTTGTGTGTAGAGAATATCGATTCTCACAATACGACAACTATATGTATTGGTTACTAGATCTCTCATCTAGTTATTTAAAATAATGTTTAATGATTGTTTTGATATTTGATATCAGAACTTGTGACTATTGGATATTTACTTGTTCTTTATAAATAGTTGTTACATATATTAATACGACTAGTAGTGTCATTAACGAAGAGATAAATATTAAGAAAAATATTTATTTAACTAAATAACTTAGAACAATGCTTTATGATATTTTATCACATAAGCATTAGATGCTTATTCTGAATGGTAAAGGATGGTCTGATACGAGATCACACCATATATCCTTAACCATTTAATGAATATTGTATTCGGGAAGTGATTAAATCTCATTTAATCAATGATCGCCATTGGACCACAGATTTATTAAACTAATACATTGGATGTATGTAGTTTAATGAATTATAAATTACCTTGGAGATTTTTCTTTACTTTGTAACTTAGTTAATGAGTTGTTATGACTTAGTTACGTCTTTCTAAAAGAACGCATATTGAACGTCTTGAATGGTTCGAGAACTTTCAATATGGTTCTGATGAAACACTAATAGAATATTTTGACTGGTTCAAGGATATTCAATTTGAAGTTTTGAAACTGTATCTTTATAAATTCATCATGAGTTTTTGAGTTGTTCAAAGATGTTTGATATGATCAAACATATGAAATTATGGCAATTAGTTCTAAGATTATTCAATGAATATGATTCTTACTCAATATTATTCTTCTATGATTACATCGTGATGGAATTGGTCAGTGGGAGAAATCGAATCTTATATGATTTGATTAGTTTGATATTGAGTGTTACCGAATTAGTTTCAATATTTTTGGGGATATGCTCCAGTAACACTAATCCATCCTTTTAATTAACGTTCTATTAGTTTCTACAGTTATATATATGATATGTATAAGTAGAAAATTAGAATCTTGAAAAGTTTGAGATTTGAATATTTCTTTTGTATAATGGTTATATATTTGAAAAGTACTTGCGCCTCGGAGGTACAAGCAAAAGTTTATCATTTATTCCATTTAATAGATATTATATTTTATTTAATAGAATATCTTTTCTACGATCCCGAGTAATAAAATTATTTTATTACTTGGTGTGTAACATCAGATGTTGACCATTGTAGAAAAGACTTGACTTATTGAAGTTAAATATGAGAGTGATAAATTATAAATAGAACTACATAATTAATAAGATGAAAGAACCCTCAGAAAGCTTCCATATAAGTCCAATAGGATGTAAGAATCATTAGCGCAGTATTTGATACTTAATGGTTCTGCTGTTTTCTTATCGAAGAAAATTATCCTATAACTTATAGTGGGAACGATATTTGATATCGATTTCGGAAGTTAGCATTAAACCATAGATATAAGATTGTTCATAGATTACTACGATCAAGTTTTGAACTTGATTAAGCTTTCGTTATGAATCGTTCATAAAATGTGCAAATGATTTGCGTAGCAAGAGCAAAGTGAGCTAATTAAATGTTTGACCTTTATAGTACGATAGTGAGAAATGTTATACTTAGCAATCTATCGTAGATTCTGAGAAAATTTATCTCGAGTTGTATTAATTGAACAATTAATAATTTTTTGGTTAATATTGATATTAAATTATGTATTTTGGCTAAAGAATACAAAGAAGCACTCTTAAATGGTTTCTTCTAAGAATAAATCCATTGTGATTTCTTTACTTGAAGGGTTCGTTCTAGAATGGCCCTGGAGTTTGTATTCTGTTAAGATCGCAGTTTGGTATAATGGCTTATAGAGCCTATTGTAGACTTAGATGAGCTTTCCGAAAATCTGTGTTCTCTAATTTTGATATTAGTAAGATTGTCTGATTTTATCAAAGCATAGAGAATACATATGTGATAGTATGGTTAGTGGGAGCGTACATATTTCTTTCTAGTATTGTATATCCTAATGACATTATCATTATTAATGTAATAATGAGATGTTGTGAGGTAAAAGATTTACCTAAGTCTTCTTTTCTCCATGAAAGCAGTGAGATAAGTCTTTGTTATATTTGATATAAAATTTTATATATGATATAAAACAAGAGACTCGTGAGATACTCCCATTAGTCGTGCATTAGATATGATCTAATAAAGGACACAGCAAGACTATCTGTGTGACAGTTAGTATAACTGTTTGACAGTTAGTGTGTCTCTTGTATATAGTATTCATCTTTCATAAAAGATGATTCATTTGTCGAAAGAGAAATTGATTAGAATATCTAGTCATTTATGCATCATAGGATGATGGCATAATGAATACTATATTATGTGCGATTAAAAATATCAATTTAATCGTAATTGTTACGAACTATTTTCATATGTTATAGACCATAGGATGTGTCTTGAAACATGTTCTTTATTATCTTGGAGATATTAAGAACGAGTTTCTTATTCATAGAGAATATAGTCTGCAACCATTAGGATCAAATTAGTTTTGAGTCTAATTATGGCGTTAGACAGTCTACGTCATATAGAGTCAGAAACGATGCAGTGGGAGTGTCACAGTTGATTCTACTGTATTAGTGGAATTAGTTGTAACTTATGAAGTATTGACTTATAAAGTTGCATAGTGACCTTATAGATTAGAAGTTTTAATATTATTGTTGTGCTTGTGGTTGTCTGCATAGTATTCTGGATTTGATCCTTACATACATAGACAACTCAGTAGCTGTAGCACAATATTGATGTCGCATCTGAGTCATATTGATGTATAACTTAGATGATACAATATATGAATGATGTTGGCTAAGGGAAACGATTGGGTTTGTTGGACGAACTCAATATGTTATAGCAGGGCTTACTTGTTGTTGCCTACCTCTTGAGTGATAGGTCAGCTCTTGAGGACCATACGTATGTAATACATATTTAGATATGTATATGATACTGTGGATTGACACTAGAGCAAGTGGGAGAAATTGTTAGGGTTGATGCTCGGAGTGCCAATCCGGATCGTATTTATGTCCGATTCATGAATACGAATAATTCATCTTTCCATAATATTACTTATTTATGGTAGTACTTCTTGCTTTTATATACATATTCAATCTAATTACGATTAGATTGAAACTAAATATGGGTTAATGATATGTATATATCAGACAAAGACCCGATAATATATTTTGTAGTGCGTAGTTACAAAATAGTTTGTAATTGACATTGGGAAGTGTCACTACTAGAAGTATATTATCAAATAAAGTTCCTAGTCAAGATTTACTAACACTGGTCGATTAGTAAAATCCGCTAAGACCAGTACATGTCGCATATCGAGACTTGGTCCGATGATTTATCCCAATGAACCATAAGTCTTGGGAGACTCGTATAGACGTGTAAGTGTTTATTTGATAAACACTGAACGACTCACCAAAGATTTCCTAATAGATGGTACACCAACGTCAATAGGAATCTTCTCGAGTCGAGTAGCATAGTGGTCCTTCGACTTGAGATACCACTATGGATATATGAGATATCCTCCACACTTTGATGGCTGTCACGTCACCGATCTATTTATATCAGACCTCCGTCTATTCGTTGGGTGTGGAATGATGCTCATGATATCCTGTGAGTATCAGATAGAGTTTGTCAGTCCTGTGTACATGGCATATGTATCATGTACGTATTTGCGATCTAGTAAATCCATGGCCGTGGTATACTTCGGAAGCGAGTTCCGAGTGTTATTAGAGATCGTAAATTTAAAAGTCGACTATATTATACCTTAGGGATTTGACGTTTTTATCGATATCCCCGGTATAATATTGATAGCTTGTGACAGAGGGATTATACGTATGTAATGACCTCAACTTGCATAGTTTAGCGAGATTATATGTGGTCGTCATAATTCATGAGTGGGTGAATTATGGACACGAAATTGGATTCCGTGATGGATAATCCTAAACTTAGAGAGTCCCACAATATGAAGTGTACTCGTTGAGCACTTGGGCAATGCGTTATGAATAATATAGATTATTCATAATACTTCACCGGATTAAATGAGTTTATTCGAATTGTTTAATCGGTTAAACGAAAATACATGCATTAGGGGCATTTCGGTCAATTAATAATTCATGTGTATTTATATTTGATACAAAATTTGATTTGATACATATTAATTAATTGTCAAATGAGACTTTGACACATGCCATTAATATATGTATTTGTTATTTAATGTAAATAAAAATACATATATAATAATAATCGCATTAATTAATTATTTAGGTATTTAAATGGTAAATATCTAGATAATTAAATTATATCAATATTACATAATTGTTATACAATATGTTTGATTATTATTGGTTAGATGTGGCATGATTTTATTAAGCTTAAAGTTTACGAATTGGATTTGTTAACTTAAAGCTTATTGTTATTATTTAATTAGATTAATTGACCAAATGACCAAAATGCCTTTCTTTACCTCCCTAAGTCGGTTTTGGATTACTATTTAACGTTGGAAAATTTTGTTTTCTCTTTAATAAGACTCCATGGTCGAACCTCTAAAGTAGAAAAGCTCTCAAATTTTGTTTGGAGAAACAAGGAAGAAAGTGAAGAAATCAAGAAAAAGTTTGAGTAAATTACAAGATTTGGAGGTATTCTTCAATAATCTTAAACTTAGAAAGCTTGTTTTTTGTTCTTGAATATCTAGAATAATTATAGGGTTTCTTCCTTTCTTATATTTTGGGGCTTTTTGATTTAGAGGATGGATTTGGAGGCTAGATGCATGTGTGAAGTTTAATTGAATGATATTGGTGTAATATTAGTTAAATTTTATCACTTGATGACTTGTTACCATTCTAGAGTGTTATGACCACTCTTTTAACTCCTAGAATTTTTCTTGAGTTCTTCATTTTTGGTGTAAGTATTAATATGATTAATGTTGAGAAATCTGGATTTAAATCATGAAAAATGATAGTTTTGGTTACCAAATCAGATCTGGAATTTCTGTGATTTTGGTGATGAAAATTATGTTGTATAAATGTATTGGATGTGTTTTAGCATTGGAACAATTGCTGGAAATTGTTTCGGAGTTGAAATATGCGAAACGGTGAAAAACGATGCTACCGGGTAAGTTTTGGGCTTACCGGGTGTCCGCTGTCCAAACAGTGATATTTATCACTGTTTGGGCAGCCCATGAACTCCCCAAGTACTATTAGAGCTGACCTGGGCAGCCCCCATATGTTTTGGTTGGTCGGTTTTGACAAAAACGAGTTTTATGCCATTTTACGGAAAAACATTTTCGTAAAAGTTTTGCGATATTTCTAACCTATTTATGTCGTTATTTGATATCGAATAAATATGTTTAGGTGAAATATTAATGAATTATTCATATTGGATATTGAATAATTTATTCGGTAGCTTTAAAAGTTTTAAGGTTACAATTTCGCTTGAACCGCGCGCTTCCGCTGCCTCCACGCTAAAACCCCAACAAAAACCTCCCCAAAATATCTTTTAGACTTCTGGCTATTAGGGGAAATGAAGGAGCGACATGGGTCATATTAGGTGCAGCCGGAGGAACCGTGTACGATGTAGCTGTAGGAATAACAGTGGGGGCAGTTGTCGAAACTACTGGAGGTATAGGCCTAGAACCCTCGTCACCCTCAACAATAGGAGGAACACCACCTGAAGCTATATCTGATACAGGATCTATAGGCTGGGCATGACGTTCCTCAATATTAATACCCGACACTCTTGCGTATCGTCGAGCCTTCCCTCTCCGACGTTGAGTACCAGTACCACAGCCACGTCCAGATATTTTCCTACAAACACAAAACTATTATTTAATACCCCCATCTATTGTAATGTGAGAGAGTTCAAACCTCGAAGTAAAGTGTTACTTGAGGAGGACTATATGAGAGAGTTTAAACCTCGAAGTAAAGTGTTACTTGTACTTGAGGAGTTACTTGCTGGTAGGACTAGTACACCATTGTCAAATATTGACAAAGACATAACACTATCTACATCTGAAATTCAGATGCAAGTTTATCAGGATACCATACCACCTAGACGTAGTGAGAGGGTTGTAAGTAGGGGTGAGCAAAACCGGTTTCGGTTCCGGTTCCGCATGGAACCGAAACCTACCCGGAAAAAATCGGTTCCTAACTAAGTGGAACCGAAACCTACCCAATTAAATAGGGTACCCTGTTATTCGGTTCCGGTCCGGTTCCGAATTACCCTTTTTTTCCCACTGAGCTTCTTTTTTCCCTTTTAACGATACAAATGTAGCAGGTATATAACTCATTGCCCTTAAATGCAAGCAAAACCTGAAAAATCTATGCATTATTGCAAGAATTTGTTTGGCAAGCATCAATTAACTTTTCCGCGGCAAATCAACAAATCATACACAAACAAATAACAAGAATGTTAAGATTAACAGAGAAAGATGAAAATCATGTAAAGGAGTTTCAAAACATTCACCCACAAGCAAAACAAAAAAAATGATTCAGTAGATTAAACAACAAACTATAAATACTCAAATAACATCATGCTTAAAAACTACTTCATTGAATCCAAAACCAACTTGGCCTGATCATTAATCAACTCATTCCTGTGAAGGAACAATTCCAGCTGAGCAATCTCCAATTTCTTCCACCTCTCCTCCAACTCTGTCTTTTTTTCTCCTTCAATCATGTCCATTCCATGTCTCACAACAAACTCTTCCACACCCTACTGACTCTTATTCAACAACTTAACTGTCGTTGTTGATGCTGATGAAGTTCTATTACTATTTTAAATCGGGTATTTAAAACGGGTCTCAAATACGGTTCCGGTTCTGGTACTATGGTCTGGTTCTGGTTCCCATCATTCTGGAACCGGAACCGGACCGGTTAAAACCGATTCCTTATATTTGGAACCGAAACCGGACCGGTTACAACCGGTTTCAGTTCCAAACTCGGATTTCCGGTCCGGTTCCAACCGGTTCCGGGTAGACCCGAAACAGATGCTCACCTTTAGTTGTAAGACAACCTGAACGTTATCTAGGTAATGGTGAGGTGCAAGTTGTTGCATCTTGTGATGGTATAAATGATCCATTGACCTATCGTAAGGCAATGGAAGACACTGATAAAGAGGAATGGCTCAAAGCCATGAACCTCGAGATGGAGTCTATGTACTCTAACTCAGTCTGGGAACTTGTAGACCAACCTGATGGAATAAAACCCATAGGTTGCAAGTGGATCTACAAGAGAAAAATAGGAATATATGGGAAAGTACAGACTTTCAAGGCTAGGCTAGTGGCAAAGGGTTATACCCAGAAAGAGGGAGTTAACTATGAAGAAACTTTCTCGCCAGTAGTCATGCTTAAATCCATCAGGATTCTTCTTTCCATTGCCGCATATTATGACTATGAGATTTGGCAAATGGATGTCAAGACTGCATTCTTGAATGGAAATCTTGATGAGAGTATCTCTATGGTACAACCAGAGAGGTTCATTACCCAAGGTCAAAGGAAAAAAGTTTGCAAGTTGCAAATGTCCATTTATGAACTTAAGCAAACATCTAGATCTTGGAACATAACGTTTGATACTACGATCAAGTCTTATAACTTTGAGCAGAACATCGATGAGCCTTGTGTCTACAAGTGCATCATTGATGGGAATGTGGTTTTCCTTGTGTTATACGTTGATGATATTTTACTCATTGAGAATGATTTAAAGATATTATCGGACATGAAAATATGGCTAGCTAACCAATTCCAAATGAAATATTTGGGAGAGGCAAGTTATGTACTTGGGATCCAGATCATTCGGGATCGCAAGAAACGACTGTTAGCAATGTCTCAAACAATCTATATCGATAATATTCTTGTGTGATTTATTATGTAGAATTCCAAGAAAGGTAATTTACCTTTCATGCATGGAATTCATTTGTCTAAGGAAAAGTCTCCTAAGACACCTCAAGGAGTTGAGGAGATGAGACATATACCATATACTTCAGCAATTGGAAGTCTTATGTATGTTATGTTATGCATGAGACCATACATCTGTTTTGCAGTAGGAGTAGTCAGTAGGTTTCAATCCAACCCAGGATTAGATCATTGGGTAGCTGTGAAACATATTCTCATGTATCTTCAGAGAACGAGAAATTATATGCTTGTATATACAAGTCAGGATATGATTCTGAGAGGATATACAGACTCTGATTTTCAGACGGATGTCAATGATTAGTATGAAGGAGCATAAAGCAATCTTGTATTGCTGACTCCACCATGGAGGCTGAATGTGTAGCAGCTTGTGAAGCAGCTAAGGAAGTAGTCTAGCTCCGTAAGTTCTTGGCAGATCTGGAAGTTGTTCCAGTTATGGATAAACCGCTCATACTTTATTGTGATAATAGTGGTGCAGTGATGAACTCCAAAGAACCAAGAAGCCACAAGAGGGGTAAGCATATTGAGAGGAAATATCACCTCATCATGAAGATAATGCAGAGAGGAGATGTCGTTGTCACGCAGATTCCATCCGCAGACAACCTGGCTGATCCGTTTACAAAGACCTTATCGGCTAAAGTATTTGAAGGTCACCTAAAGGGTTTAGAATTACATGACATGTCCCATTTTCTCTAGTCCAAGTGGGAGATTGTTGGATTTATGTCCTAAAGCTTCATGTATTGTAAACAGAATTGATTATTGTAATAATAATAAATGCATTATTCATTTTATCAAAGTTGTTTGATTTATATCGCATATTGTCCAATTGTCTTGTTTACCTTGATTACTCTTGTACCTTCAGACTTAATGTATGTTTGATGCACAAGAGGATTTAAGTCTGAAGTTAGTAATCTAAATAGTCCATAGAGAGCAAACAAATAGGGTACTTTGTTTGTGGTTTATCTATAGCTGCGGTCCATTCTATACTTCTATGACGACCTTGATCCGAGATCGTTCATATAGTGACATGGGAATGAAGACACCTTGTATGATGAGATCATATAGGACTGGACTTAGATAAATACAAATTTCTTTTAATATCCGTTAACCGAAGAAATTCATTTTATCTAATAGATGGTCATATATGGATTCGATCGTAATCCTGAGTGTACTATGAACTCCTGCATGACATGCTATGTCATTTGATTTACTATGGTGAGGTTGGTGTTGCATTCCCGGCCAATAACTACGTATTTTTTAGGGATATGGTTTGGTGTGTAGCTGGAAACATTTTACATAGATATGAAATTCACTCATTCTTACGAGAAGCATAAGAATATCTCTTTTAAAATTTGATTCAATAATTGAACAATTTCAGTGCTCAACTTTTCTATTACGAATAGAAATATTTATATTCATAATTGTTATGAATTAATTATTCATTATTGAATCAATGGTATTTAAGAGACAAAATATTTAGAGGGGTTCAACGGACTTTTGACCCGACTCTATTTATGAG
Organism: Zanthoxylum bungeanum; assembly: GCA_019454045.1. Taxonomy (NCBI): domain Eukaryota; kingdom Viridiplantae; phylum Streptophyta; class Magnoliopsida; order Sapindales; family Rutaceae; genus Zanthoxylum; species Zanthoxylum bungeanum. The sequence goes on from SKCR01030583.1 coordinate 56,901, forward strand.
ATATTCGTGAAGGGCTATATCCATATGTAATGACTATATCGATGGACACCGAAGTTATTTGGTTTATCTTATCCATCTACGATAACAGGAGTTCAACTTCGAGTTTTTAGTGGAATAACGCGGAGTTAATAATTCGTAATATTTGATTAAAGAGTTTAATTAATATTTCAGAATTATTGGAGCTCGGAACCGTAGGTCCATTTGGTCCCCGTGCTAGCTCGATTAACTGTAGCAAACCTAATATAATTAGATTGTCTAATTATATGCTCACTTTATATTTATATATTATTAATGAGATTAATAATATTTATTGTCACAAATGAAAACTATGTTAAATTAGTTTAACTTAATGTTTTCTAAAATTCTTTGATTATGAGATAATCAAGTCTTGATTATGAGATAATAAGTTAGTAATAATTATGAGATAATTACTACAACATAATTGAAGGTAATTTAATCATTATTGAGATAGTGATTTTCATTTACCTTGGAGACAAAGCCATATGGCTTGCCATGCTCTCCAATTTATTATGTCTATTAGGTGGCTTGTATAAACCTAATAGTTTTGTCATTAGCTAATCCATTCTTATGCTTTGGTATGGCCTCCACATTTATGTGTTTGCCATTGAAAGAAAGCATTAGATGCTTAATGACAAAGTCCTTGTCTTTAGCTTATCATTTCTTATGCTTTGGTATGACATTCACATTTTTGTGTTGGCCATTGTAAGAAAGCATTAGATGCTTAATGACAAGGTTAGTTGGCTTGTGTAAGATAATATAATCTCTACCATTTCTCTCACTTATTAAGGTTAACATTTTGCATTCATTCACACAAGGGTTGTGAGAAAGAAAAGAGAGAAGAAGTTCAAATATTCACAAGTGTTGTGAGAGTGTTTGAAATTCCAAAAAGCCAAACACCATTGTGACATCTTAATTCTCTAAATTGTTTAGAGTTTTAATCTTTGTGAGTGAAGCCCACACTTCGGTTTGTTGGTTTCGAGCCATAGTTCAGAAGATCGAGTGGTTGATCCAAGCGTTGGACACCAAAGGATTGATTTCGGCTACTACAACAAAGGGAGAAGGCAAAGAAAATTTTAAAGATCCATACTGGAGCTGGTGCCACCACAAGCAACTTCCGCCGCGCTAAGGAAAGTTGTTTCCTACATTTGGTATGAGAGCTTAAGGTTGAAAAGTTTTCTTAACCCTTCTCATTTTAGTTTTTATAATTTATATGAGATATAGATTATTAAAATGCATGTTATAATGAGTAGGCACAATTAGATTCATGAGATGAATGGTTTTAATATTCATGTGATGAATGTTTACTTTTGATTCATGTGATGAATTTATTGCGTTGATCGTTATTTTTCCGGCTCTTGTTTTTAGCATTGGAAATGTAAGTCCATAAGGTCATATTCTTTCAAGTGTGGTAAGTTAAGACCATAAGGTCATATTTTTTCAAGTGTTGTAAGTTTGTAATAAGTCTTTTTTGTAACCCTATTTGTAACTTGGAGGAGCCAATGCCGCGAAGGACTTTTGACGGAGAAATTTTGCAAAGAACTCAACAACACTTCATGGATCAATATTTGAAGACCAAGAGATGTATTGGATTTATTGTACTAAATAGATTAGTATAGAAATATAAGAGCCCGGTCAACGCAATTTGATATGTGTATGTTTTTGCAATTTCCAGCCCTGGAATGCAACCCCTTAGCGCGTCGCGACGCGCTACGCATATGAGAACTGAGGCTACTGCCTCGATCGCGTCGCGACACAGGTCTCCTCGCTTCGCGACGCGACACAAATCTAATGTTTTTTCCGGTTCTGGTTTTCTGGGCGTCGCAACGCCCACCAGTTCGCGTCGCGACGCCTAGACCTGGGTTAATATGTATGTTTTAAATTATTTATTAACATGTCATATAGCCTAGGGTGACTACTCTTGCATTTTCACATGCCATAACATGTAGATATGCATGATATTCTAGTCATAAAATTTTATTTTATGTAATTTAAAAGTTAAATAAGAATATGAGATGCATGCAAACAGATTAATAAGATTAATTGGTTTAAATGTTTAAAAATTACGAATTCAAGTTTTAGAAACAAATGGACCTTATGAGTACATTATTTATCTTGGTAAATCATATGGAAATCCGGACGTAAATTTCATAGCCGGTTCCGAATGGACGGTAATATGGTATGCACTCGGGATACTTAAGATCTGAAATTCTTTTAATTATTTAACAATTAAATAATTAAATAATTTTTCTCGGGCAATCAAAATTTTCCAATTTCAAAAATTTTTCTCGAGCAATTAAAATAAACTTATTTATTTTAATCACACAATACTTCAGATCTGAAATTTTTACCCAAGAAATCAAATTTCTTCTTAATTGCCGAATTGGCCCAATACTTTACATTTTATTCATTTTGGTCCTCAAATTGTCAAATACAATTTTAAGTGATTCAAAATCATTACCAAGATGTATTTAACATGTCCAATACATGAAAACATAAATTTCAACAAAATCCCCACTAAATTCCAAAATAGCCGAATGCCCCAAAGGAATTCAAATTTTACAATTTAGTCAAATCTTGTTCAAAACAAGTCAATAGCAAATCCAATCAATCCCAAATTTAATATAAATCAAATTTACATCATTATTTAATACATATATGAAAATCCCCAAATTTGGAAAGGCTTAAGAACCCTAATTTTATAATTTCCACAAATTAACAAATTACACCAAATTAATCAAATTCAATACTTTAAATCAATCTTCATAACACCAAACAAGTATCACCACAATGAAATAATACAAGAACAATTCTAGGTCATAAATAAGTGGCCTTAAAACTCTAGAATGATAACTAGATTACTAATTAATCAAAAAGAAAGCTTAAGAACCAATTTCATTCTTTATTTGTTCATCAAACATGCAAGCATCTTTCAAATAAATTTCCAACCATTTAATTACATACTTAAAGAGTAGAGAAAATTCTAAGCAACACAAGTTGAAGCCTAGTATCATAGAAATAATTTTCTAATTGAAAAAGTTTAAGAAAAACTTACAAAAATCCAAGTTTTTCAAGCTTTTCTTTCGTTCTTCAAACGTTTTCTCTCAAACTCACTTTGTAATATTTGGTGGCTTAACCTAATGAATGAAAAATGAAATAAAATAATTTATACCCTCCAATTAAGCCCTTGGCCGAATTTTGAGTAATAAAAATATCTATATATTTTTTTTTGTTTCATTTAAGTAAAGGCAATCCACTTGAGTATTTGATCATTATAACATTTAATGATTTACAACAAGTCAAATTAATCAAATAAAGTCATTTCCAAAAGTAATCATAACTTAAGATATTTATATTTTAATTATTTTAATTATTTAACAATTAAATAATTAAATAATTATTTAAATATAAATATTTTAATTATATGTATTATATTTACTTTAAATATTCAAATACATATATATTTATGATATATTTCAAATATCACAATTTGACATTTAATTAATGTGTATTTAATAAAATCATTCATTAAATACAAATACACATTAATAAGGAAATGACCATTAGGTCCATTTGCATGTATTTTTCGTTTAACATTTAAACGACTTATAAATAATCAGTATTATTCATAAAAATTTCCCTAGTACTCTACGAGTATATTTCATAGGTGAGACTCTATAGATTTAGACATATCCGTCACGAAATCCAATTTCGTGTCCATAATTTACCCATCCGTAAATTATGATGAACACAGATAAACTCGTTGAATCATACAGGTCGAGGTTATGGAATATGTTTAATTCATCTGTCAAAGGTATTCGGATATATCACAGAGATATAGATGTAAATGTCAAATCTCTATAGGGACAATCTTGTCGACGTCTTTATTAGCAATCTCTAAAAGAACACTTAGAACTCATTTCTAATGTGTACCACGGGCCCATGGTTTTTATCTGATTGCTAATCATATATGGACTACCTATGCTCTAGACTATGGGTGGCAGAAAAGCCCGAAGCCTGGCCCGGCCCGGGGTGGAAAAAGCCTGGGCCAGGCCTTAAAATGAAAGCCCGGCACGGGCTCGGGCCGGGCTTTCCAATTTTGGCCCGGGCCCGGGCCAAAATTAAAAAAAAACATATATATATATATATATTTTAATATGTTTGTATCATTTTTATTTGTTTTTAGCATTTAAATTGTTGATTTATCAATGAAACTTGTGATTTATTTATAAATTGTCTTTGTATATAGTGTAAATATATTTTATATTTATATATTTTTAATATTTTTAATTTTTTTTAATAATTCGGGCAAAAAAAAAAGCCCGGGTTGGCCGGGCTCGGGCCGGGCTTGTCAAAGCCCGGCCCGGCCCCGCCCGTTGCCACCCTTACTCTGTACACAGAACTGACGGATCTTATCTTGACACACACATGATATCATGAGGATCTATTCACACCCAACGAACAAGCGGAGGTCTGATTTAAATAGATCGGTGACATGACTGTCATCTAAGTGTGAAGGATGTCTCATATACCAATTGTGATTTCTCAAGTCAAAGAATCACAAATGCTACTCAACCCGAGAAGATTCTTAGTGACGTGGGTGTACCATCTATTAAGAATCTTCGGTGAGTCGTTCAATGTTTATCCGTTATAAACACATACACGTCTATACGAGTCTCCAAGACTGATGGTTCATTGAGAAACCATTGGAATCCAATATTCCAGTATATGACATGTAACGGTCTCAACGAGTTTACTTTACTGACCAAGTAGTGTAAACCTTGACTAGAAACTGTCTAAGAATGACAACATCATGATACAACTCAATGTCAGTTGTGACGCTTTTATAACTGTATCATAACTAATCATTCTAAGGTCAATTACGTCTTTACCATATAAAGGGATATATTATATTATAGAAACTGTTTATTTTATTCATAATAAAACGTTTACAAGAATATTTACAAGGAAATACAACAAGAAATTGGCGCTCTGAGCATCAACCCTAACAGTGAGCTACTTCAGCTCGAGCATTCTACATGTCATGTAATATAACTAAATTTGCAAAGAAAATAATATTCCATAAAATACAATTCAATAAACCTCAAATAATTATTTTCAGCAAAAGCCTGCAACGATATGAAAGTATCATAAATCTTTTATCTCAAAAGTCAAAAGTGTTGGGGTTTTGAGGGGGAATATCGGTAACGCAGCGGAATCGCGGAAAATCAAAATTTTTCGATTTCAAAATTTTTTCTCGGATCAATCAAATAAACTTATTTATTTAATTATCCAATTATCAAATTCTGAAAAATTACACAAGAGATCAAATTTCTTGGTAATTACCGAATTGCCCCAAAACTTTGTAAATTGATTATTTTAGCCCAAAAATTATCAAATATAATTTTGGATGATTCTAAATCATTTCTAAAATATTTTTCAACACATCTAATGCATCAAAATCATATTTAACACAAATCCCCAATTTTTGAGTAATTGCCGTGAGCACCCCAAATTTTCAAGTAATTACATTTTGGTCCCTTTTGTTCAAAACATGCCAAGATCAAATCCAATCAACCCAAAAATTTACATGCATCATATTCATACCATAATACATCACATATATTAAAAGCCTCAAATTTGGAGTGGGTTATGAACCCTAATTTTTCAATTTCATCAAATTGTCCAATTTCACCAAATTTACAAAATCCAACACTTTAATCCATTCAATACTTCACCAATCTAGCCTCACCATTGTGAAACAACTCTAGAACAATTATAGGTCACCAAGGAGTGGCTTACCAACTCTAGAATGGCAACTTGATTTTCCAAAAATCAAAAGTGAAGCTTTGAAACCATTTCAAGCTTACTTAGAAACAAAACATGCATACATCTTTCTTCCAAGTTCATAACCAATTAAAACATAAACTATAAGTGAAGAGACAACATCAAAGCAACACAATATGAAGCTAAGGATGTTAGAAACATTTTCTATGTAGAAAGCTTTAAAGAAAAACTTACAAAAGCATGATTTTTCCAAGCTTTCTTCTTTAGCCTCCAAGCCTTTTTCTCTCAACTCTATTATGTTTATTTGGTAACTTATGAACTCCTAAAACCCTAAAAGTGAAACAAAACAATATATACCCTCAAAAAGTGCCTTGGCCGAAATTTAGGGGTTATATATAATATCTAGATATTTTTTGTTTCAATTAAAGCTACTTTAATCAACTTGCAAATTTTATCATTACACATTTAATGAAAATTCATAAGTCAACAAAAGCAACTCAAAAATATAACACTTATATTTAAATTAGGGTGTTGGCCGAATTTAGTTAAAAGAAAAGGAAATTAATATTTCAATTTTAAACAATTTAAAACAAATATTTTAAGAAGTCAAAACCATTTTGACAACCTTTTCTTTAAGTATAAAGTCAACAATTTACACTTATAATCATTTCCTAACTTTATCATTTGGTGAGATATTTATATTTTAATTATATTAATCATTTAACAATTAAATAATTAAATAATTAATTAAATACAAATATCTCAAATATATGTATTATATTTACTTTAAATATCTCAAATACATATATTAATGATATGTCAAATACCTTTATTTGACAATTTATTAATGTGTATTTAATAATATAATTTATTAAATACAAATACACATTAATTAGGAAATGAAGGTTCGGCTCGTTTGCATGTATTTTTCGTTTAACGTTTAAACGATTTATAAATAATCATCATTATTCATAAAAGTTGTCATAGTGCTCTACAGGTATATTTCATTAGTGAGACTCTCTAGATTCAGGTATATCCGTCACAAAATCCAATTTCGTGTCCATAATTTACCCACCCGTAAATTATGACGACCACAGATAAACTAGCTGAATCATACAGGTCAAGGTCATTGCATACGTATAATCTCTCCGTCACAGGTATCCGGATAATCCCAGAGATATAGATGTAAACGTCAAATCTCTATAGGTATTATCCCGTCGATGTATCTATTAGCAATCTCTAAATAACACTCGGAACTTACTTCCGAAGTATATTGTGACCACAGATTTAACAGATTGCTAAACACATATGGACTACCTATGCTTTGTACACAGAACTGACGGATCCTATCTTGACACACACAGGATATCCTGAGGATCGGTCCACACCCAACGAACATGCGGAGGTCTGATATAAATTGATCGGTGATGTGACTGCCATCTAAGTGTGGATGATGTCTCATACATCCACAATAGTGTCTCAAGTCGAAGGATCACTATGCTACTCAACCCGAGAAGATTCTTATTGACGTTGGTGTACCATCCATTAAGAATCTTCGGTGAGCCGTTCATTGTTTATACACTATAAACACCTACACGTCTATACGAGTCTCCCCAGACTCATGGTTCATTGGGATAAACCATCGGACCAAGTCTCGATATACGACATGTACTGGTCTTAACCGATTTGACTAACCGACCCGTGTTAGTGAATCTTGACCAGGAACTGTATTCGATAATATATATATTTAGCAGTGACACTTCCCAATGTCAATTACAAACTAACTTTGTAACTGTGTATTGCATTATATATTATCGGGTCTTTGTCTAATATATAAATATCACTAAACCACATTTAGTTTCAATCTAATAGTAATTAGATCGAATACGTATATAAAAGAAGAGGTGTAACCACTAAGTAAGTAATATTATGGAAAAAAGAGATTTTCGTATTCATGAATCAGACATAAATACGGTCCGGATTGACGCTCTGAGCACCAACCCCAACAAAAAGAAATGCATGGACCAACCCGACTAGCGACTGTGGTAAACGAGTCAAATCATGGTACTAATTCTGCTACTGTTGCGCTGATGAATTACCTGGGATGTTTGAGAAAAAAATGATGAGCTTAAAGAGCTCACTAAGTAAAACACTCATATTCTCAACATGACCTCACAAAAAAAAATGTATATATAAATAATTAATATTGGAAAACAATAATTTTTATATAAGTGCTATCTCAGAAAAAACATACTCACAATAAAACACCTCAATCAAATAAGCTTTACTAGCCGGATTCGGTATAATAATGGATTGAAATCATTGGGAAAGTATCAACATCTCACCTCCCAATGTTTCCCACTATATAACCTCGCATAAATATGCAAGAGGGGGACTGAACCACACGCTTCTGCTAACCTCGCATAACCTCACATCTCCGACCACAATTATACTAAATCTGACAGCATAACAATAACAACACACAACATCCAATACAACATACATCATCTCACTCTATTCACCATTCTCATCTCAAAGTCACAAAATATTCGAATACTTCGATTCATAGTACAAACATGCAGTTATACCCAAATTTTATATTCACAATTTATGTTCTCATGTTATCAATTACTCAATATAATTTCCAACATATATGTATAAATATATTTATACTATATTACGTAAACTCATATATCAAACATAAACCAATAAACATTTATGTTAAGGGAATCATCGTATATTATACTTGCCTCAATCCACGCAAAATTCTATATATCTATATGTCCTCGCTAAAATCTGAAAAAATTGTAAATTTATGATCAGGTCCCTATATTTTACTAAAATTATGATTTTACCCCTAAACTTTCTAAAATTTTAATTTAACCCCTAATACTCTCCAACATTATCAATTTAGTCCTATAAATCTCAGTTATCACCTATCACTCACTGGAAATCAAAATTTACAGATTTGTGTCGTTAATCATGTCAATTTACGAATAAGTCCCAAAACTCTCAAAATCTTATATTTACACCCCTAAAATTGGAAAATGTAATGTACTGAGCTCCAACGACTTCAAAATTCCACAACGAGATGACAATACACATCACGAGGATCACAAGGATGGTGGTGGTGATGACGGATGCTTGGTGGTCACCGACGAACGGTCGAACGATGTTAACTCTTATTTTTGGCTCATTTCACGACAATCGAAAGTCTGATTTGGGCAACCGAAGTGTCCAACCTGCGTATCTCGACAAGGGAAAGATTCTGGTCCGGGAGGTGTTGTGCACGCACGACGTCGTGTGAGTGGCTCGTGCGGAGGAGTTGGGTCGTCGGACTGGCGGCGTTGGCTTCGTCTCGTCGAGAGGATTCTCCTAGAGTAGTCACTCGTCGGAAAATGGCCGGAAGACTACGAACAAGTCTATTTCTCTCTCTACTTCTTTTCCCTCTCTACATCATTTTGCATTCTCTCTCTCTAATGCATTTTGTATTTTCTCTCTCTACTGGTCCGTTTCTCTCTCTAACTACTCACTGGTCTCTGGAATTAAATCTAAAGGGTGTGTTAATTCACTTTCTATTTAATTCACACTAAGCACACACCAAAGGAAAACTTAGGGTTGGTTTTGTTTTATAGTCAAAAGGGTTTGTGTTTTATATAATAGGATAATGAGGTGGTTACATTTTTAAGAGAAAAAGATTGAGATGTGGGTGGTGGTGTGTGAGAGTTTATGAAATAAGGGAAAAATTCAAATAAAATAAGATAACAGTTATCACACCCATGAACCACATTGTTATTAAAATCGGATCAGACATATTGATTTAATTGATCAAATCAAAAAATCGGTCATAAATTAGATTCCGTTAATGATAAAAAACCGGGCTTGAAACGAAGTTGGTGAGCTAAATTATTTTGCCATACAAGAGTTGAGTTGGTGCGACATATGTATGTCTTTTTCTCATAATAAGGTCTAAAATTGTTGTACCAAAAAGCTCAAAACATGTCATTTTACCATTTGCAGTTTGATAAATTAGCATGTTAAAAAAATAAATGAATAAATAAAATTAGGAAAATATTATGAACACGACAAATAACAGAGATTCAATCATAAATACTTATGTGGTTGGATCTATATCATTGAGAGAGAGATGAAGAGTCAGATTTAATGACACAGATCCAGCCACATGAATACTTAGTGTGGGAAGATTAGGTCTTGGAAATTAATGATTTTTGAGGTATAAATCTTAAACAGTAAAGAACTCTTAGGGTCTGTTTGGTTCAACGAATGAGAAGGGAGGGGAGGGATTTTAATGGAGGGGAGAGGAGGGAAAGGGAGGGGATGAGAGAGATTTTAATTAAATATATGTTTGGTTTAAAGGAGGGGAGTGGAGGGGAGAAGTGAGTTTGTAATTAGATATATGTTTGGTTCAAGAAGGGAGGTGAGAGATTTTAAAACTAATTTACTATTTTATCCTTGTAGTCTTTTATAAATAAAATTAAAATAATATAGGCTTATATTATCTTTGAATTAAACAAAGAATAAAATTAAAATTAAAAGCTTTACATAATACGTGTTATTAAAAATAAAATTAAAACAAATATAAGAGAAGAGAATAAGAAGAATTGAATGGTGAAGCAAATATAAGAGAGATTTGTAATTAGGACAATTTTGAATTTTAATGTATAAGTAGGGATAATTTAGTGAATGTATTTAAAATTTTAATTGCTCACTTTCTCTCCCCTCCAAAACCCCCCACTTTAGCTTAGAAGGGATTTTACTTCTCCCTCTTCCCCTTAAAAAAAATTGAACCAAACGAAGATTGAGATGGTAACTTTAATTTGAATCCAGGATCATCAATATTTGACAACTTTATTGATGCAAGTGATTCTTAATGTTGAATGTTAAGTTTACTGGATTTACAGATTAGTCACTGAGAAGCAGCCTCGACCCGGCCCACGACAAAAATTCAATCGTCTCTCCCTCCCTCTAAAACATGGCTAACGAGCAACCGACATTGCGGCCGTGGTTCCTCGACTTGGTACCGTTGATTGTGGTTCTTTTAATCGCTGCTCACGTCTTCGCTTTGGTACTTTCAAATACATTCTATTTTAGCTTACTTTATTTATATTTTATCGAAACGCGATCGTTTAATTCAGTTTATTTGCTTCTGCTAGGTTTACTGGATTTACAGATTAGCCACTGAGAAGCAGCCTCAGCTAAGAAAGGATCATTAGATTTCAGTTAGGTTTCATGAGTTTTTATTGCATTGTTATGATATGCTTGTTTGATGTTGAATTGAAAGTAGATTAAGTTATTTTGTTCGTTTAATCCTTAGTGATTTGTGTATATGATGTTTCAAGAACTATAGAAATGAAACTACAGTTAGTATGAGCATTTTAATTCATTTTACTTAGTTTTAAATTTTAAACATGGCTGTTATAATACAAGTACAGTTGTTGGGCAAGGTGTACTATGTTTTAGGTTGTTATTATTGAAGTTACTTGTGCTGCTTCACAAGCTCTAATGTCGGATGATCGGCAAAGAAATGGTTGATAAACTGATGTTGCTAGACGAACTCAATGTTTATAATGATAATAATTCAGTGACTCACACTTGTATAATGACTTGATGCTTGCAATGGTCGTTTACTTGACCAGATAGCTTTGTATATTTATTTTTTGAATTATATGCTAAACTTTTCACACGGTTGCCTCATATATATTTTTATTCATGACCACGCTGGACAACTTGTGGGGCATCAATGGAAAATGGAAGTCCTAATAATATATAGTTGTTATTTTGTGACATTGTATTCAGAATGAACTTGTTTTAAGTTCATATGAAGGTGTTAACTGTACCAGAACCACATTAACAAATCTACTGTTTTACTTCATTAACAATTTCTCATTCATTTACTCTCCCTTTTTTTGATCTGTTATAATCATGGATGGCACTATATCTCATTGTGCAAGTTGGCGATATTCTTGAATGGGCATATCTTGCAGCTTCTTATAATTGGTGTTCTGGTGTCTTTCCTGACTATATCATTACTGTTATAATTAATAATTTTGGCTTTTGCTAGAGTTAACATCACTGGATTCCTGTCAAGGAGAAATCCCATAACTGTTTGTTTATTCAACATGAGCTCTAAGTTCGTTGATAATATAGCTTACAGGTGGCATACTCATGTATTATAGAGAATATTTAAAATTAGGATGTAGGCTGTGAAGAATGATACACTGTGATATGTTCATAGCCCATATAATTGGGGTTTGTTTTCCCCCTCAAAATTTAGTATCTCATAGATTTGGTACCAACAATCAAACAAAAGGATGGAAGGACTTTCGCTTGTTAAGTAACGTACCCGATCTAATTTCCACGAACTCTATTTCGGTACTCAATTCCTTCGTTCTCAGATCTTGACTCTTCTTTCTTTATCGACGAAGGAATTGGTCCCTAGGGTCACTAAGTAAGTAATAGCTTAAGAGAAAGAGGTTCGGTACTGATCAAATGAATTGAGTCCATTAAGCAATATTTCCCACCTCCCAGGAAGAGGCACGACCTAACGATACATCCAAAAAGTGCTTAGTTTCGTTGGAAAAACCAACGCAAATATCATAACATAATAAGAGTAAGTCTCTCTTTTTTTTGGGGGGAGCAGAGCAGTCAAAGAATGAAGCAAAGCAAATGATTGTTCTAGAATGGTTATTCCTCACAATTGCTCCTTGTGATGCAGCGGAACCATGGTGATTAGGATTACTTGCATCTTTATCTTTGTGTTGTTCAAGTTTTATCCATCACCACTTTTATATATCTTCAAGAAATTGAAACAACAATATATTTTGTCTCTTGCAGGAAGTTCTTTCATTGAGTGCTAAATACGCTGCTATATAGACAGGGTTTATACAAGATTCTAGCAGGCTGCCTGCATTTATCTTCTCTGGAGCTCAGTTCTCTTTTTATCATGTTTACTGCATGTTCCTCGTATGTACAATTGTTCCTGTAGACAGTCTTGGGTTTGCTTTCACAGTATATCATCTTTAATTGTTTGCTCATCAATGTTGCTAATGCTATACATTAAAACATAGTTGGATGTGTGTGGTTGGTAGTATTGATTTTCTTTCCAGTAGATGACATATTGCATTGTCTTGGATCATCCTGCACTATACGCGTATCCATGTATATTTGTGTGGAGGACTTTATAGCACTTACGTAGTCTAATGGAGCTAAATTAGGGTATAGTCTGGATTACCTGTTTATATAGTTTTAAGTTTAATGATCAGAGATCTATATTTTTCCCCTCCGGTTGAATCCTTGCAAGACATCTGTTGTAGTAGATCATAAGTGATTTAGGCAACATTACTTGAATGAAAATGACCCCTTTTGAGATATTTGTTTAGTAGCAACTAGAAAGCCTATTTGCTAATTGCTAATTGCTAATATTGTGATTCTTACAAATTGAGAAGACAGTCATTATTCTCTTACCAACCCCAGGAATATGTAGAGCTTTCCGAAGTTGTTTTTATTTATTGAGGCATACAGATCCTATTGGTAATTTCGAATGAAGAGATCATAAAGCCTTTTTTTCAGTTGTTTTCAAGCTGGTGTGTAGGTCTATATTTGTTATCTAATCTTGTCTTTAATTTTGTTTTTCTTCCGAATGAAAATAAATTGACTCGAGAAACGATGATGAAGCCAAGCATATGTTAGTTCATGAAAGATTAAATTGCAAGAAAAGATGCCAACAAATGTATGTCTCTCTCGGAAAAAAAATCCTCTTTAATTATAAATTGCCATTATTTTTGTTCTGAACGTATAATTTGCTTATGGAAAACATTATTAGTTGTACTGTACATCCGCGTTGTGTTATGGAAAACATTACTTAGCTGACTCATATTAAAAGGGCTTTTTTGTAGTTTCCTTGGGACCTGATAATTCTCTCACATTATACCCCTCTCTATGGGTAACATAATATCACAAATGTGTTAAATAAAAATATCATTTATTTAGTTTTTTTTTTTTAAAATTATTTAATATGCATAACAAAGTATTATTGGGGTTCTTATATGGATGATATATTTCCAAATAGAGAGTCGTCGTACAAAAACGAATGCTTGTATGTAAGTTTATAATAAACTCTCGCGTGTGATCTTTTTCAATTCATTCAATCAAGTCTCAAATTTGTGCCCACCAATCTAATAAAAACAGAGTCTTGGCCGGCCAACAGTCGTAGTCATATTGACGTTATGTGGATGATGCACGCCCCTCCTTGAAACGGTCACAAAACAATGTAAATACATGAGCCATGGAATACTCAGTAAATATGGCTAGCGATGGTGGAAAATTAAGTTGATTATGACCTTCCATTTTTATAAACCTAATATCACTTCATTATGGTTTCAACTGTGAAATATATCCAATTCAGCTCTCTTTTCATATATCATTCAAATCGTGACTCCTCACAGTTTTATTTTTGACACTAAGGATTTCAAGCCCTTGATCTAAAATGGCTCATACTAGTTAAGGATAAATGTATATACTTTATTTTTACGCATAATTCGATGATGAGTCTCTTAATGGGGTCACCCTCTGAAAAGCTTGGAAAGTTGCAAAGATGAATGCTGGAAAGAAAAAGAACTACAAGGAATAAAAAACCAAAAACCAGCCGGACATCACCTATGTCCGACATACCTTATCTCAGATCAGAAAGATCGGCCGGATATACACCTGAAACCTTAGATATGGCTGGATATGATACAATTGTTAGAGTATGTTGATTGTCAATCCCTACAATCACAGATTTGACTGATGTCCAGCCGGATATGTAATTCAAAATACATGTTCGGCCATATATATAATTCAAAATACATGTCCACCCGGACATGTATCGAGCTGTCATCCAGCATGTAGATCTTCAGTTACTAGAATCACGGGCATAATTATATCCAGACAGAGGTATATCCCGAAATGTACATCCAGTCGGACATGAGTCGAGCTGTAGCTTACGTTATAGATTACCAGTCACTCGAGAATGGGAAGGGATTCTGTCTCCCCTTCCCTTTTCAGCCTTTGCCTTCCATTTCTAAGCCTTACCCTGACACTATAAAAAGGGCATCTCCTTCACAAGAAACAAATCGAAAAAATTACAGAGAGAGGCACCTTCAGCAATATGAGATCCTAAGATCTAGAGAGAGAAAGAAAGATCCAATGAAGAAACTTTGCAGTTTCCCTCCTACAACAAGAAATCTAAGTAGCGATCCAACTTTCAGAGGCACCTCCTGAGCCAACCCACAGTTAAAGGTACGAGATGATGACACATTCTTTTACTTTCACGTATTTTTTTGAGATCCTGTGTTGATACAGTATCTTCGGCCGGACGTGACATACTTTTGGCCGGACATACAAATACATCCGGCCAACTGATAAATATATCAGGCCACTTTTACTGCTTTCTTTAGTTCAGTTACTTTATTAATGTTTATTTCAGCATATTATTGTCTTTTTGTTATCTTGTATTATCATTTCATGCATGCTAGTATGTTAGTTATCTTATTAATGCTCCGTTTATTATTATTTCGCATGATTACTCACTTTATAAATGCATATCCGGCCAAACTTCTACTAAATCTGACCGGACATCAAGTACTAATTTTTTTTTGTCCAACCTTGATTTGCTTACTGTTTATTATATTTCATGATGTTCTTTCTAGGGTAGTTATCACTTAATATCTTGAGGTTTTGCTTATTATGGTACTATTTATTGTTGCAAATGTTGTGTTTTTGTGATTCTGATTTTGTGTTGTATATCCGGTTGGACTCCTTGTAAGTCCGACATGATATTAATATCATAGTGTATATCTGACCCACTGTAAACTATATTCAGCCAAGACTCCGATGAAATGCATGCTCCGATTTGTTTCATTATTATTTTATCAATGTTGTAATAATTTATGCATATTTACTTTACTTATTGTTTTTATAATTCATGTTTGCTTATTGTATGCATTTAAACTGCTTTTATGTGTTCTTCCATTATAAGATATGAGATATCTTCTTTGAGCGTAAATATTATACTGACATTAGTAAGGAACTATTTTGAACCCAAACAGGTTTAAGGTCGAATCTTGCGAGGGGTGTAGTGCAGCCTTAAATCATTCTCAGTGTCTTATACTGTGTAGCGACTTCTTTATTCTCTGGTTAGTCCTCATGTGGGGCTATCCGTAATATCTACGGGCTGCGAGCCTAACAGTGTAGTGGTCGCCGACATCATAAGTATAACGGTAAACTCTGTTTCACTCCTATAAATAGTCAACTACTCTCAAGTCAAACCCCAAACCAAGGTTCTAAAAAATGCTAGGCGCTAATCGAGCGGCAGTTCGACGCCTAGCGTTTATATGAGGCCTAGGTGTCCAATAGAAAAATTCTTGGAAATTAGGGATTCTTGAAATTAGGGTTAAGATTTGGTGGAATTTAGACAAATTCATCTTAAAAAAATATTATTTGAGTGATGGGTAAGATTTATAGAGGTTCAATTTTATGAAAAACAAGAACAATTGAAGAAATTAAGTTTTTTTTTTTAATTAGGGTTTTTAAAAAATTGGGGATTTTCAAAAATTTGTGTAATTAGGAAGAAACTAAGCATGAAAATGTAAAGAAAACCCCAATACATATGCCGATTTAGTTATTTACTGTTGATTTTGAAATCAAAGACAATCAACGGTCGTTGACTGTCGGAATTTGACGACGATTGCAGTTTGCATTGTATTTTTTACATGATTGTATTTTACAGAGCAAAAAAACGCTGCCTAAGCGGTTCATTTTAGAACACTGGCTCAAATAATGTAAGATATTATAATCTATCACAAGGCGGGGTAAAACTACATGTTGACCAAACTAGACTCTGATCCATGCGAAATAAATTAAAAAAATTAGTATGTATTTATTAGATGTTGAATTATAATAGAAATTAAATATTTATCATTTGATTTCGTAGTAGATCTGTGCAAAATACGTGAGAATTCCTTTATTATGTGATAAAGTGTTTGGAAGGACCATGAATGAATTATGCTGATTATTATATTGTGATATAATTGAGTAGTGGGTCGTTGGTGAGTGAGTAGCAAGTAAATTAAATAATAAAATAATGATTACTTAATTTAAACTATTTAAGATGTAAATTTATATTGGATTGTTTAATGGTATACATTTTGGCCCTTGTAGTCAAATGTGTCATATTCCACCTTTGTCCTTGGAGTCCAACATCTTCATTGATACATCGGTTTAGTGAGCTAGCTCCGATACCATTTTGTAGCGATCAAACCAACTAGCGTGATATTATTATTTGGCACGAGACATGGTGGATTGTAAGCAAACTAATATGATATTGTCCTCTTTGACACAAAATATGGTGGATTGCAAGCTCAAACCCTAGCACATCACGACTTTATTCTTGACACCAATAATTTCAAGCTATTGACTCAAAAAAATGATGGAGTTGGTGCTTATAGTGCCAATCCGAATTGTATATTTTATTATTTATTAATAAAATAACTATATTTTTCATTTCATACCTTATAATGGTATTGTCATTATGCGTATTAGATTGATGTATAGATATGCTAACAATGACATGGACCTTAGAATAGTCTTAACACTAGGTGTAAAATATTATTAAAGTAAATATTCATAGTCGTTGGTTTTGGAATACGGTCGCATTTCTATAACCTAGAAGACTAGCACATGTCGTATATTGGAATTGGAGTTCCAATGGTTTAACCCGATGTACCATGAGTTTTGGAAACTCGTATAGACATGTGGGTATTCGTTGAAGCGAATACTGAATGACTCATAGGTGATTCCTAATAGTTGGAAGTACACACCACCGTCAATAGGAATCTCCTCGAGTTGAGTAGCATATGTAATCCTCTGACTATAGGATATCATTGATTTTGTGTGAGATCTTCCACACTTTGATGCCATGTATGTCAGAAACCTTTCATGGTCTGACCTCTAGATGTTTGTTGGGTGTGGACCGATGCACTCAGTAATAAAGTGCGAAGTAAGATAGGATCCGTCGGCCTGTATGTGTACCATAAGGGGTTTAGGTATTCATGTAAGTAAAGTCACGATTCTTAAAGACTTTGGCCAAAGCCGATCACCTAGGGTGGATCGCATCAGTTGTAAAGAATCATGGACATGTCGGCATGAGATGTGCACCTTGGAAACTTGACGGTGTATTCTATATTTCCTAAACACAACTCGGATAGCCTACGACGGAGGGATTATTAAACATATGTGATGACCTCGATTTGTATAGTTCAGAAAGGTCGTTCGTGTTCTTCGTGAATTCGGAGGTGCCGAATTGCGTACATATTAGTTAGGCTTATATGATGAATGTGTCTGAACTTAGAGAGTCCAAATATGAAGTGTATTCGTTGAGCAATTGGGTAGCCGATTATTTTTGATAAAATATAATATTCGATATTATAATTATCAACTAAGATAATCAAGTATTATTAGATAACATTGATTATTTACTTTGACCTAATTGGATTAATTCAATAATTACACAATGGCTTAATTGTAAAATCATAATTATCTCTACTATTTGAGGATATTATGGTAATTGTAAGTATGTAATAATATGTGGTTTTAGCTTGATTTAATTGGATTAAATCAAAGTGGAAAACATTTAACTAATTCATTTCCTAATCATTGGCTTGATTTAATTGGATTAAATAAAAGTGGGAGACAATAGATATTAGTCACACCTAATTATATATATTTGGACAAATTGGATTAAGCCCACTTAAAAGTTGATTACAACTTTTATTAATTAAAAATTGCATAAGTTTTGCTATAAATAGCCAGCTTTATGAAGGTTTTAATTACAAGTACAAGAACAAGTATAAGTATAAGCAAGAGAGATTAGCCTAAGTTAGAGAAGTTTTTAGAGAAGCTTGTGAGGTCTCTACAACATTTCATCTATGAGAAATCAAGATTGGATCTTGAAGTGAAGCTTGGTAGTATTGGAAACAAGATTGAATATTGAAGTCAAGCTTGCACACCTTGGAGGTTCTCCAACAATTTCAACAAGGAGAAGTAAATTGGATCTTGCATCAAGCTTACTATGTAATGTTTGATCTTCTCCTAAGCTATGTTCATTTGTGTATTAGATGCATGATCACATAACTTAATATTGAAATAAGGCTAATCAATTGTGTTATGACACTTTAGAAGTATAAACACAACATGCTTATGAATTAGGACAAATATGTTCATGTTGGACATGAAACAATTAATAAGAGTTTGAAACTCTAGATTAAAGCTTAGAGTTATGACTACCATTCTAGAATCACTTGACCACATTTGGGTGACCTAGAATTGTTCATGAGACATTTCTTATTGGGATTCTAATTTGGTTTGTGTATTGGATTCAAAATTTACGCAAATGCGTATTTAGAATAAATTTATATTTTTGTAAAAATATTTGATATTTTGAACAATTTGATTTTTATTCTATAACATGTGTTGATGTTGGTTTTGATATTAAAAATTAATTTTGGGTGTTTTTGAAGTGTTTAAGGAATACCGAAAGCTATTATGATAATAGACCCTAATTGCTTTAGCTTTCTGGAAATTTTCCAGAGAGCTGAAGCTTTATTTTGAAAACAAAGCATTTGTAAAATAAAATAAAAAAATGCTGACTGGAGCACTGTGCGTGCATAGTACGCGCGCACACGCTACGCGCGACAATTTTATTTTGGTTCGTTTTTGAGTTTCCGGACTCTGATTCAGTCCCGGTTTTTCCTATACACTCGTAATGGAATATAATATTTCATTAAATTATTTAAAATACACCCATGCTTAGGGATGGCAGTGGGTAGGGTATGGTGCGGGTTTTCCATTACCAAACCCGTACCCGCATATGTAAATAAATTACCAAACCCGCACCATACCCGTTGCGGATTTTAATTTTCATTACCAAACCCGCACCGCAAATAAAAATAAATTACCAAACCCGCATTGGTACCCAACGGATTTTTTGCGGGTTTCTAAAATATAGAATTATTTTGTGTTCTTAATAATATAATTTTTTAATTAAATAATTTATTTTTAATTGCTAGTTGTAGTTTTCACATTTGTTTTTCATTTGACATATACAACATGCAATGTATGTATATACAGTACATAGATAACATAATGTATGAAAGACTCAGTACCATATGTTTATTTTTTCATATAAACATAATTAAAACGAGTTATTCCCTTCATAATTATAATGATCTAAATTAGTCAACTCAATCGATAATAAGCTAAAAAGTAATCACCAACCTTTGGTCATATTTTTTATGCTAAGTGTAATGAAAGTGATACTTACAAGGCTCAAGTGATGTAAGTGTAATGAAGAAGCAGAAAAGCTACTGAAGTTGCAGCAAACACTAGCTTATTTTGCTCCTCTCCCGTTTCTGATTATGTGAACTTAATCCAAATTTTTGCATTATAATTTTATTAACAAGTGTGATTAGAAAAAAAATAATAGTCATGCAAAAAATCTTCAGTTGGGCAGGTTGCGGGCTGCGGCTGAGTGAGAGTGTGGAACTGTGGATTAGTGTTTTAGGTTTAGGTTTTGTTAGTTGTTTTTATATGAAGGTTTTTTTATATTGTCCTAAATATTAATTAATAAAAATAATATTGCGGGTATGTGGATACCCGCAGCGGATACCCGCATTTTTTTCTTAAATACCAAACCCGCACCGCACCCGCAGCGGGTTCTGCTTTAAATTACCAAACCCGCACCGCACCCACTAATATATTTACCAAATCCTACCCATTGCGGGCGGGTTTTTGCGGGTTTGCGGGTTTGTGGGTAAAATTGCCATCCCTACCCATGCTTGATATCCATGGGTTAGACCCATTTCCGCTGCACGGGGCACCGATCCGACTTTAGGGGTTCCACAATTGCCCCAACAAAAACCTCATGCTAATTAAGGATAATTAACTACTTATAAATACATGCTATGGTATAATTCAAAATAATGTGGGATTTTACACCGTGCATATGAAATTCTGGTCAATGCATTAGTTATAGCTCGTCTTGATAAGATGATTCATAAATTAATATGCATCGACTTGGTAAACAATGAAACAAAGATAATATTACCCAAATTATCCCCTCCCCTAGTAATGAACTTCATATATAGTTTGTATATCATTCACCACTTGAAAGTCCAAATTACCAGATGCTTACAATTGCATTTATTCATATTTCATAATATAAGTCAAAAACACATTTGTTCAAGTGTGTATTCACGTTATATTGAAACCAAATTTATGTCATATTCTCACTGAATGATTATGTTAATATGTTTTCGAGAATTTTTCCAACACCTAAGATCAAGCAAACGTAAAGTTAGAAGTTTTTTTGGGGTGTGATATGATTATGAATCAAATTTATTATGACATGCACTCGTGACATATATATCAAACAATAACGTGATATACACACATGGTAAAAGTCAATACCATTAAGTTGTTGGAGCAACTGCAGCGGAAACACATCGATCAGTGGACAAAATCGATTTTTAAAATTTTTTAGTCCTGATAAATTAACTGGTATCATATATCTCTAATTTATTCGTATTTCACTATACACTCATTAATATCAAATATTTGGAGTGATTACACATAAAGACTCATGACCTTCAAAAGCTCACATAACACTTAAAATGTAGGCATCACTAAGAGCAAAATCCGATATTTATCATATATTCATGACCCTCAAAAGCCCACATAAACTTAAGAGGTAGACATCAGATAGTGGGTCCAATATATTACTCTGAATTTGTGGTCCACTATATTACTCCGAGTTTGTTAAATAAACTCAGATGTCTCCATTTGTTAGCATCACTCATACTATGCAGAACCTAAATTCTACATTGATAGTCCTCAGATGCAACAATAATAATGTGCTTCACCTACTAAGTTGTCTAAATATTTAAGGATTTAGTCCATATACTATGCAAACAACCGCAACCGCAACCGCAACCGCAAGCACAATATTAATATTAATATTAATACTTCTAATTTATAAAGTCACTTAACAACTTCTTAAGTCAATACTTCGTAAGTTTCAAATAATTATATCCGTACAATAGAATCAATTGTGACACTCACACTGCATATTTTCTAACTCATTATGACATATACCATCCATCGTCATTATCAGACTCAAAATCTAATCTCAATGACCCTAATGATTGTAGATTATTATCTCTGTGAATTATAAATTCATTCTTAATATCTCAAAGATATCACATGACATGTTTCAATGACCCTAATGATTGGTAGTCGGAGTTCCGACATTGCGTGCTGCAGAGTTGATCCGCTTAGAGACTTCAGAGGTTCTGAAGAAGACCGTTTGGTACGGGCTCGATGAGTTCTTCAGGTTATTATAGTTTAGAGGTATTAAGTTGGCGGAGTTGCTGTCATAGGTCTTATACCATCACTGTAAGTCTTTCTCATTATAGTGGATTTTGACTGATAACCTAGATACCTGAAGTGGTTTTTTACTCGTACGAGTTTTCCACTTCGTTAAAAAAATTATTGTGTTGATTTTATTTTATGCATTATTATATTTGCTTTGATTTATTATTGTTAGACTAAGGGTGCTTGTTGGTAATCCATAGAAACAATAATTATGGACTTGTCTTAATTTATTGTGTTTAATTTCGCATAGGGTCAGAACCCTAGAATAAAATCGATTTTTCACATAAGATTCTCTATTTTAAAAGAAACTCTTTTTGAACAAGAACGAGGTAAAGAAAGACTAGAAAATAATCTAGTAAGATCACTAGAACTTGAAGAAGAAGATAACTATGTTTACGAACTCATGATGTATTTAAATGGTTCTCTCTACTCACACTCGGATAGACACTCTATTACTCCATGATACCACCTCTTTAAAGAGTAATGTAGAAATGACAAGTATCAAGACCATTATAACATATACAAATTAATGTCACGAAATCAAGATCTATCATTATGTGATACGCATATGAAAAAGTCATAACCATTATGTGAACCACACCTGACTGCGAGCTATTTTTATTGAGATATATATTTGCTTTCTTTAATAGCCGAAATATTTTACAGTAAAAACAATAAGTTAACGATTTAAGTTCTGATTTGAATTCGGTGTTGAGATAAGTTTTGTACTGGATAAAAATTTATATATAATTAAATTTTAACATCCTATTTATATATATACATATATATATATATGTGTGTGTGGGGGGTAAAAAATTATAAAAAATTAAACACAACCCAATTCAACATCAGATTTAAATTATTAAAGTTCAAGGAGAATAAGTTGAATTTTGGAGATAAAATTTTAATTTTGGGTGGAAGGGTAACTAGGAAAAAAAATGGGTTAGTTGTCTTCTGCTCATTGGTGCTCTTACCATTCCATAAGCCATCTCGTGATGATCATCATTATAAGGGGAAAGGCGCGTATAAATACGCGGGACAGAACTTCCATATTTAGGCATTTATGATGTACTCGATCTGATCTTTGATCTTCAGGAGTAATAAGTTACTTGGAAATTTTCTCTGTAAATTGCTTGGCGGCCGGTAGCTGATGCATGCTTACAAGCATGAAAGCATCTGAGAAGAAAATAAAATTGCACTCACCAGTGCCTATCACTATCAGATCCCATTAATAAAATCATTATTCGCATTCGTATCTCAAACAATTTCCATCTCCAGTTGCTATATATAACAGAAGCCAAGATAGCAGATAGTGCAAGTTCTCATATACTGCTACTACTACTACTACTAATGGGGATTCTCCTCAAGGCTCTTTTTCTTTTTATATGCCTTCTCTGTTCATCCAACACTAATGGCTATGCTAATCACCACCACTCCCACAGTCACATTGTTTCAGTCAATTCTCTATTACCAACAAAAGTTTGCAACCGTACACCTCTTCCCCAAGGTTATATATATATATTATATGAATTTCTTTTCTTTTCTTTTCTTCTTGTTATTTGTAACCATTATAAACTATACTGATGTTAAGATTAAAAAAAAAAGACTCCTACAAAATGCTATGTCTGCCCATGTATGTTTCAGGTTCTGGCAAAACATCTCTAGAAGTGGTAAGCAAGTACGGGCCATGTTCTACGCTGACTCAAGGCAAATCATTTCTGGAAGAAACTCTGCGTAGAGACCAACAGCGATTAAAGCGAATCGACAGCCTGCAATTTACTCCACCAATTATCTCCTGCTGATGGTCAGGCCGGTTTACTCTCTTTCCTTCTTTATTTATTTCTTTATAAAGCGTATTGATACAAACTCAACTTATTATTAAATCATCATATATTTATACCAAATATGAATTAGGATCCACGCGAAGCTGAATTTGTGATGAATATAGGTTCAATGAGATAATCGAGACTCATGTGAGATTTACGTAAGATAAATCTTAACAATTGTTTTAATGCTAATCACAAACTCAATTTAGCACTTAATCTTGATTCACTTATACGAATTAGGATATAGTGATGAGTTGAGTTTATACTGACCATTAATTATTGGATCAATTATTAGGAAATAAAAGTGACTCATGTTAGGCCTGTATTAGATAAATATTCAGCACATAATTTAGTATCATTGAATCTTGATTCTATACACAAAAAATAATAATCAAATAACGAGCAATGTTGAGAAGCACAAGGATTTTCTTTCACAGGTGACAATGGGCAGAAAAATAACCAGTTTTTTTTGTCAATCAATTCAGAGAATTGCGGTTCCAAGGAATGCCCTTACAATGTTTCATACGTCGACGGCTCAGGCTACCGTGGCTTTTGGGCGACTGATAGGCTAACCAGACAAGAAACAAACGGCAATGGATACTTCAAGCAATACCCTTTCATTTTCGGATGCACCAACAACAGTACCGGCGACCAAAACGGAGCCTCCGGAATTATGGGCCTGGACCGAAGTCCCATATCCATCCTTTCCCAAACTAACATCACCCATACGGCTCCACTGGATACATAAGCTTTGGCAAACCCCACCACGCCCTTGGCCTTGATGATTCCAAAAACAAGTTCATAAAATTTACTCCAATTGTCACTACTCCCCAACAGTCCGAATTTTACGATATTACCCTTAATGGAATAAGTGTTGGTGGCCAAAAACTTCCTTTTAATACTTCATATTTTAGTAAATTGAACTCATTGATCGACTCCGGTAACGTCATCACTCGGCTTCCTTCGCGCGTATACACAGCTCTAAGATCAGCATTTCGTAAAAGGATGTTGAAATATAAGATGACGACAAAACCAGCAGTTGGCGATGGTGGTGTTCTTGATACGTACATGTTATGATTTAAGTAGCTATGAGACTGTCGTTGTTGTTCCGAAGATTAGTTTCCACTTCTTAGGTGGCGTTGACCTTGAACTGGACGTGAGGGGGACATTGGTCGTTGACTCTGTGAGTCAAGTGTGTTTAGGCTTCGCTGTTTTTCCTTCGGATTCCATTACTCTTGCGAATGTACAGCAGCGAGGGTATGAATGACATTACGATCTTTGCTGGAAGGAGGCTAGACTTCGGTCCTGGAAATTGCAGCTAATTAAGTCTTGCCAATAATTAATTAAATTTACTTTATTGTATTTTGAATTATGTTTTTACTATACTTTATAATGTTTGTATAATTGACATTATTGTATTTTAGAACTAAAGTAGAGTCGTAGCAGTTATGTTTAAATTGACTATAAAAGTATGTTTGCGGACAGTGTATAATCAATATAGTCCTCACTCACCTGATTTGATGATTTAGGGTTTATGATCTCATTTTAAGGTATTGAGTTCGAATCCATAGAGTGTGTTTCTTATAAGAGCTTGAGACAGTTATAGATTTTATCTACTCCGTTTAAATTTCGGAAATGATAATTTGTTGATGTGATTTCCAACGATTCCAAAAAAAGAAAAAGTATAATCAATATGGAACTTGCTTCAATGCTAGCTGATGCATCCACAAGTTCTTAGTTCAGAATCTTTAAAGGTATATTTCGGATCCATTCTTTATTTTTTTTTTCTCTCCTTGTTTTTATAGTACTATTATCTAAAAACATGTAATATATATTTTAATATTATCCATATATTTTTTATATTACGCATGTCACTTAACTATATAATAATATAATAAAAAATAAGGAGAAATAAAAATAAGAGGAGTACATGATATACTTTTTAAAGCGTTTAGCTTTCTTAAGAATTGATGATACTGAAAAAATTATTTTAATAACAAAAACTAAGTTGTATATAAATTTTATATCAAAGAAGAATATATATTTTATATTTAAAAAATAACAAATTTTGTACTAACTAAAACACCCAATGATAAGGAAAAAGTGAAAAAATGAAGAAGAAAAAAGTCAAATATACTGTTCTCAATTTAATTAATTTGTTCGGACTAATAAAAAAGAAAAAAAGAAATAAAATCATTTGCCGGCTCTTAAGGGTGTGTTTGGGAGAGCGTTAAAGACAGTAGGTACAGTTGCAAACAAAAGCACAGAACAGATTGAATCGGATCAATCGATTGAGTTTTGAATCAAACAAGAATGGAAAAAGGAAAAGGAGTGATGGGTTCTGGGCGAAGATGGGCCGTTGATTTCACCGACAATTCAACGACTCCTTCCACTCGCGACATCGCTGATCCTCCTGGCTTCTCTCGCTCTTCTCAAGATCAGGTTTTAATTTTAACCCTAATCAATATCTCCGTCTCTCTATTTGTTCAAATTTTTAATTTTGAGGCTCCTGTGAATATGTATTATTAGGATGATTCAACGTTGAGTCGTCAAAAGAAAGATGCCGAAGCAAATTGGAAAGCTCAGGTAATTTTTTAGAGGCAAAAAACTATCTTTTTCTTTTTAGTATTTAAATTGATGATTTTATTTATTTATTATTTAAATTTATTGGTGCGGATTAGTTTTGATTTGTTAGCTGAGAAAGGCTGGAATAGTAAGGAAAAAGGTTTGATTTTTTAGTTAATTGGGTATGGAAACTAGGGATATTATTTTGGATTCAGTGAGAGATTGGAGGTTGACTTGTTATGAATTATGATTAGAGTTTGGTAATTTAACATTTGAAAGGTGAAATTGGTAATAAAGTTACAATTTTGCATTTGAAAAGCACTGGTTTTGCAATTTGAGGTGTCAAGTCTGTTGGTAGGGTTTCAAAATGCACGGAGATCAAAACAAGAGGGGAATGGGAGATATATTTTAATTAAGCTTAATGATTTTAATTTCAGCTGTAGGAAAGATTGTTATTTTTTTGGGAATTGGAATGTTGAATTACTGATTATGCACTGTACATGTACTAACTCCGCTCAACAGCGAGTTTTAAGTACTAGTGATTATTGTGGAAGAGGTTAAAAGTATAGTTAATTGATGTTGTAGTTTTATTATCTATGAACAGAAAGCTTGGGAAGTGGCACAAGCTCCTTTCAAGAATCTGATGATGATGGGTTTTATGATGTGGATGGCTGGAAGTACAGTGCATCTTTTTAGCATTGGTATTACTTTTTCAGCTCTCTGGCAGCCTATCAGTGCCCTACAAGGGGTTGGAAAGGGTAAGTGCAATGTAAATCTTTATTACCAATGTTAGCAATTACTGTGGTGGAACTTCTGTTTGTACCCCTGCTGGTTTATTTTTATTGATACTTGTTCTCTAGAGTAAATCAAATGACTGAATGGGAGAAATAGAAGAAATAAAATGGGGAATAAAAATAACAAATTGAGTCCTCTCTTTTATGAGGACTATTTTAGGTAAAATAATATTAGTGGTTGAAATACCATTGCAGGGACTGCCGGACTGGCAAGAAATGATGTCATTTAGAATTGATCGTGTTTGCAATATTGTTTTTTTCCCTTGCAAGTGTGTACCATGTGTAACAAGGCCCAGCATATACTAGATAAGTGGTGCAGGGAATCATCCTTCATCGTAGTGTCTCAATTCGAGTTCTCATGTCTTCCAAAAGAGTTGTGTAGGATAACCATCTTTGGTGACTACTCCTCCCCGGCTTTGGCCGGTCTATTATTTATCTTCAAACTGTTTCACTCGATAGCTCGTTTTATGGTCAGAGTTTACTACAGCTTTATACGATATTTAACTTGTGTATATAGTATATACCAAAAGTCTGAAATATTTACTAAGCTCATTCATCCAAGTTCACTTTGTCTTTTGCAGTGTTTGAGCCTTACAAGGACAGTAAAGTAGATCTTCTGGGACCTAAGTTGCTGTTCATTGCCCTTAACTTGGGAGGCTTAGCACTGGGTGTTTGGAAGGTGAGATCCGATGTACTAGTATAATTTAAATAGGTTCTCTTCATGAGGAGCATAATTCTGAAGCAAGAAACATAGATTTTTATATTCAATTTCTTTCATTTTGGCAGCTTAACACATTGGGGCTTCTTCCAACACATGCATCAGATTGGGTTTCCTCATTACCTCCTGCTCAGGTTCAATTCTTCTTCCTCACCTCCCCAACCCTCATCCCTTAAGTCCCCCTCATTAGAAAATTTGAAAAATGAAGCGAAAAACAGATTATTTATTTTGTTGAAATTGTATCAGCATCAATTTAAATGATACAAAATTTCAGCCACTAGTGCAAAGATTTTTCTTCAAGACCCGGGCACTCAAATAGCCTCTAAGCGCTATCAGTGGTGCTCCGTAACAGCTTTCCCTAACATCAGTTGTTTTCTGGTTAATTTTCAGGAGGTAGAATATTCCGGTGGTGGCATGCCTCTGCACTAACGTGCTTTTTTAGATGTGAATTTTAATCATTTGCTGAGAATTGAAGTGAAAGGAAACTGCAAGAGCTTGTTTGTTGAAGTTGGAAGCTGTTCCGGCGGATGGCTTGTTATCCGTGGGCATTGCTGCCATTGACAATCGGTCACAATTATTATTTTTAAATCTTATTAACAGCCACAATTATTATTTTTAAAGGTTATTACTTATTAATTTAACTGCATTGGTAGCACTAAATATGACTCGGTAGATCATTATCACTGTTGTTGATAATGTCAAAGTTAACCTTTTTGAACTGAGGAGATTGACATGTTTGTAACTGTTAGTGTTAGACTTGAGCGAGAGCGATGGTCCTTTTATGGCTGTATCACTTCCTATATCATAATATCATTTCCATCAGAGCTCTGCTGGACATATTCACTTCCTATAGCTAACAAAATGGAATTTTAATGTGGGAAATTGGTAAATGTATATTACAGAAGCCAATTTGGGTGAGCAAAGTGATTTCGGGTGATGCTTTCTAATTTTATTTTTGGGGGAAATTTTACGGAAAAAGCCTAAAATCAGAGCAAGTCATCAAATATCTTGTATCAAACAATACCAAATCTAAAATTTCTATCAAAATTCCAACTTAAGTGCTTCCCTAAAATAAGTGCTTCAATAATTAATATACACGTGTATTTATTTTTAATGGAAATTTGAGTGCAAAAGCAAAATGATTTAAACCCTATATATTTTTTTCCAAAAAGTTTGAAATCCCATTATTAAACCAATTGATGGGAGTTTAAATAAAACAAATAAAATTTTTAATTATCTTAAATTTTTATAAAAAAACTCGGAACATAATATCTATCAACTAAATTTTAAATTCTTTATTTAAATTCTCTTCTACCAAACCACCCACCTATCCCTCTCTCGGCTCTCGGGCAGGCTCTCACACATCCGATAATCCACTCTATTTCGCCAACCAAGCAAGCAAGATCATCAATGGATTTCACGCCGGAGCAGCTGATCCAATACAACGGCACAGACCCATCAAAACCCATCTACGTGGCAATCAAAGGCCGCGTGTTCGACGTGACGACAGGCAAGTCCTTTTACGGCCCAGGTGGCGCGTATGCGATGTTCGCCGGAAAAGACGCCAGCAGAGCCTTAGCTAAGATGACCAAGAATGACGAAGACGTCACTCCCTCTCTCGATGGGCTCACTGAGAAAGAGATGGGTGTTCTTAATGATTGGGAGAACAAGTTCGAAGCTAAGTACCCTGTTGTGGGTCGTGTTGTTTAATAAAGTTTTAATCTTTATTTATTTTTTTTTTTTTTTGTACTTATTATGGATAATGGTTATGCATTTGCATTTAAATGTGTGGGAAATTTTATGGATTGTAAGGTGATCTATTTAAAGCTCATAACTTTATGTAGGTGTTGAGTGAAGAGGATTGTGTATGATTAGAATAAGACGTAAGGAATGAATGGTGGGTTGTGTGAATTTGGCGTCCTTGTTTTATATTTGATGTTGTTGTTGATTGTTTTTTGTGTGTACGGTCATGGTTTGGGGACACTTGTTTGATGGGTGGTGTTAATTTCTTGGAATGAATGTGGGATCTTTTTGGTCTTTTATGGACAACTCTGGATGCTATCTACGGTTTGAAACTAATAAGTGTGGATGAAATGACGAATGAATGAAAATAAATTGCTGGCAACTCAAATATGATATTTTTGTCCATTTCTTGATTCTTCTTCTTGTGATCGCCTATGTATATTTGTATGCAGCTTCATTCTCTGGTGTTTTGAGGAAATTAAGTTTTTGGTTATGGTGCTCTGGAAAACTGTTGCATCTCCGTTGCTGACTGGCAATAGACGTTTTGCATGTCTTGTTGGTAAGAAGGGCTGTGTATCCTGTTGTAGTGTAAAGGAGATTATGGTTAAATAAATAAATTGAAATTGGCGAATATGAGCTTTAAACAAAAAAAAAAAACATTCTCACATCTCTAATTGTTGGAGTCAAAAGGATTATGTTTTTTTCGTAGTTTGTAGTTCGATTAAGAGTTTGTTTTTGGAGAGCGAAATATCAATTAGGTAATTTATTAAGAATTTTGGTGTATGAGCTCAGGCTAAATTGGCATCTGGAGCCAGAAAGCATCCTTAGACATTATTATAGTGAGAGATTGAGAGATTGCCCCTCTGGTGTTTTATGGAGCACTAAACAAGATGTTTGTATGCCACAGATGAGGGAATGATTTTTCGTAAGGGTTTCGTTTAAGTTCTGGTGTGGAATGTCGATTAGAATTAAAGGCTCGCGGTGTAGACTGTAGTTGATGGCCCTTGTTACAGGGAATATTAGTATAGAAGCATTTTCTGTTCTCAAATGAATTACTTGTCCTGTTAACATGTCCATACTGAGTTTCTGACCATGAGTTGCGATGGGGGTGAGGCGGGGGATCTTGATCCGAGTATCGCCATGCTACTTGATCAGGATCTGAACATAAATGGTAAACTGCATTGCTACAACTTCTTTACCGAAGTTCTTGTGCCCCAGAGCTGCTTCCAGTGAAACTGGTGTTCTCCAACAATATATCAGGAATGTTTGGCATTTAGAATTTAAACTTAACTAATTGATACACTGATTCTAATAATCTACTACCATGATAACCTGGAATCAGGTTCTTGCAGGTGGAATTAGAGAAGGAAGAATCTCTCTGTAAAAATATTGCTTGGATGGTATAACAAGTTGCTTAAATCTCTCTTTGTGAGTGATATTTAACCAGTGTTGATGGTGTTTTTTGTAGTAAGTATCTTGAACAGTTCGGCAAGGGTAGAGATGGGATTTCTCCTTTTGAAAGGACGAGTGTTCAGAGAGTATTGGTTACTCCTCGGCCAGACATAGTGTTCGGACCCGATTTCCCGGATCTGGCCGACCTGATGACACAGCATGGAACAAGTCTCAGAGACCGACAACGTCAGAGCCGAGACCGACCACTTCAGCCCGATAGCTCGGTTCAGCACTGTCTTTCCTCCTGGATCGGGATAATGAGCTCGGGTATTTTGGGTCAGAAAGGAGGCAGTTTGGGTAATTCGGCAGATCATTTGTCCGACCTCTTGAAGTCCGACATATGATCAGGGTAATTTGGACTTTTCCTTCTGGCATACACCACAGTTTGAAAGCTCTTTACAGGCTAGTTTTATTATGTTGCGTGTAGCAGTGTATAAAATATGGTGATGTGACAAGCCGTCAGGTGGCAGGGTTGCTTTCGGCGAAGACAGTCTCGGGGCAGAGAGCCCATCAGTCAGCCGGAGATTCACGTGGGTGACGTCATGGAAGTATGAGAATAGTGTTGTAATTTTCTTAGTATATAAAGGAAAGTTAGTTTCATTTGTAAGGGAGAGCAAATTTTGTAATGAAAGATGGAGCACTACTTGTAAAAGTACATAGAAAAAACAGCTCGGTTTCTTTAGACCCATCCTGAAAACAGGTCGGCCGAGCTCGGTTTGGAAATAAAAGCAACCCCCCACTTTGTGCCCGTGGACGTAGGCTGGATTTGCTCCGCCGAACCACGTTAAACTCTCTTTGTCGATCTTGTGTTCATTTTTGCCTTTTGCTACATTTGCTTTTGGTCTCCCATAACCAAATAAATTCAAGGTTGAAGGAGGATTGTCTCGGGAGAGTTATCTCGAAACTGCCTCTGGGACGAAAATCACCCGTCAACAGTTGGCACCATCTGTAGGGAAAGAACAAAAAGCAACTTGAGTGGTAAGACGATGGTAGAAGGCGAAAACCACGAGTCATTGGAGAGTCCAGCAGCAGAGGGGTTTGGGAAAAAGAAGGAAAGATTGGATGAAAGGGAAATGGAACGGACTAAAGATGGAAAGAGGAAAGGAATTGCGAAAAGGGAAAAAGGTTGACAATAGCGGGAAAGATGGCGGAAGGAATGCCCAAGGAGTTAGGAAAACACTAGCTTTCTTCATTAAGCTGTGGAATGAAATGTAAAAAAGGATGTCAACGATCACCTATTAGGACTAAGTTGTAGAATGAAATGTAACGTCAAAAATTGGTGACGTTTGCCTCCCACCGGCCGTAGCTGAAGAAGTTCCTCTAAAAGAGGGCGCGACGCTTGTTCGGCCTGCCAGGTCCTCGGTTTCACGGCGGAGGTAGTGCTCAAGGATCGGCCAGGGAACTAGTCGGCCGAGGGCACGAGATCGGCATCCGTGAGGGCCCCCTCCGTTCAGCGCAGTAGCCTCCCCGAATGGGAGGAAAAGAGAAAAAGCACACGGGGCGGGCCACAATGAGTCAGAACAGAAAATCCCGACCGGGTTCCCCGATCTGCCCAGAAGTGAATTTGAAAGACTTAGTTGGGGAATTCCTGTCAACACGGTCGGGAAATTTCGGAATCAAGTCCATACTAGAAAATGTGTTGGACTACAAGACGAGAACCAAGAAGGGCAGTAGGTCCATCGAATATGAATAAGACTTTCTCTTTTGAATTAAAAAACTTGTCTATTTTACTTGTTTATTAATTGAATGCGAAAGTCATGTTCAATATTCTTGGGATATGCTCGATGCGAAGGGGTGCTCGGTAGCTAGGACATGCACCAAGCCTGTGGCACGCCAATCTCGGGTGTCATTATCAAACCCCCGGGTGGAAGTGTTCCGACCTGGCTCCTTTCACCTTTGAGGATCCAGAACGCATCAAGGGATGAAGTGCATGTGGGAAAAACGCGAACCCCTCATGGCACTGTGGGAACACAGAAATGGGTGACGTATGCTGCTCTAGGCTCGCGGCCTAGTTGGGAGTACGGAGTAGCCGCGGGGGACTATACCGGAGAATAATAGAGTCGCCACCCGGTGTGAACCGGAAAAAATGATTTAAGGCCGCACTCACCCCTCGCAAGGGAAGACCTCAAATCGTTGGGTTCAGAATGGTCCCTTACTTATGCCACTTGTGATGAAATGATTTGTGCAATAATTTAATCGAATCCACGCAACATATTTCCAAGAGTATTCTACTTTTAAGTTCACATGCATGAAAGCAATTATCATAACGACAAACATGCAATAGCACACGACAATCTCATGAACATACTTCAATCATATAATGCGGAAAACAAAGAACAACCTAAACATAATGCAAATTCCAAACGCAAAATAAATGACTAATCATGCTTGAAATTGAACAACTAAATATGCTAAATCATGCTCAAGAACCAAGTAACATACTAACGGCCTAATCATGCTTGAATACCATCTCATGAACACATCAAATAGATAAATGCAGGGATACAAATAGTATGATTGATTACATGATACAAGAGCAATCACTTAAGAAACAATTATGCATGACATGTGATGAAAGGGACTCAGTTCAGTGTATGCGCGTTCGTGTAGCGTTTGAAAACGCGTTCGAACGGTAAACAGAAGGTTCGCGTTCGTATAGCGTTTGAAAACGCGTTCGAACGGGACATGACCTGATGAAACAAAACACATTCGCGTTCGAGTAGCGTTCCTAAACGCGTTCGAACGATAAACAGAAGGTTCACGTTCGTATAGCGTTTGAGAACACGTTCGAATGGGACCAGACCTGATGCATGATAAAACAAAGGAAATATGTGCGCGTTCGAGTAGCGTTAGTAAACGCATTTGAACGGTAAACAGAAGGTTCGCGTTCGTGTAGCGTTCGTAAACTCGTTCGAACGAACTGAGACAGAAAACATACGTTCGTGCGGCGTTCTGAAACGTGTTCGAATGGGGTTACAGCAGTGACCTCCAAAATGCAGTAAACAACATGACACATACATGAACGGATGAATAAATGACACCTAATAAATAATAACGGGCTAAAAGGCGCGACAAAGCATCGTGGTAAATGATTTTAACCCCTCGACATAGAGGACCTTTAATCCAACTTACTAAGCCCATGCGCTAATAACATAATGCATACAAAAATAAAGACAACAATATCAGACTTTGTATACCCGATTGAACACATCTTACATTCAACAGAATATACATCATCCGGCGCGGCAAAACATCGTGGTAAAGATTTTAACCTCTCGAAATGGAGGACCTTTAATCCGACTTACTAAGCCCATGCGCATCACATTATTACATAAACAAATAACATGCAGAAATTAAATAATGATAATAAATAAATCAAGATAACATGAAATAAAATATGTGCCGTATACTCAAGTGGTACGTGGAGTTGTATCCCGAGTACAGATCATACTACCGTCCATTCGGAATCGGCTATGAAATTTATTACCGGGTTTCCATCCTATATACCACAAGAGGCGACGCATTTTCCGTTTTATTGAAGGGCCACAACATACACCTTTTCACAATACATGCATTTGCTATCTATTAAAGGGCCACAACATGCATCACTCCACAATAATCATGTAAATAAGATTCAATAAACAGAAAAAATACGAATAAAAATGGATGTGAACAGTGCCCTCAGGTCTAACCTTTTACGTCGACTCTCGGACTCGCGTTACACGGTGATCGGAAGGGCTAAAGCTCCGCAACTTTTCTGGTTCACTGGTTTGCGTCTTTCCTCGCTGTTTTGCTGCTCAAGCTGCTGTTTTGACTCTATTTCGCTGCTGTTTTTCTGCTGTTTTGCGGCTGTATTTTGGTCACTGTT